>KQ992522.1:59043-79332 GCA_001598015.1 Dorcoceras hygrometricum | reverse complement strand
CGAAAGCAAAACGCTGTCGTATCCATTTATCCAAACGACATCGTTTTGCTATCGCTAACTTCAAGTATCATCTGCTGGTGAATAGTAGCTTGCGACTGGATACTTCTTCCTATACGACGTCGCTTTATCTCTTGCGTCTGGATCATCCATCGACTGGTTCTACTGTAGCTTCCTCCTGATTGTGATGTCATTGCTGATGTCATCATGGCTTAGCGCTCCAGCTGGTCTTTATCGTTCCAGCTCCAACTTGCGACTCTTCTTAGCTTCTGTTCCAGCTGGTCCTCTTTCCTTCTTTAGCGCTTGCAGATGGTTGTCATCGTTCCAGCTGGTTCACTATGCTCCAGCTGGTTCAACTTGGCCTCCGCCTGATTACGAACAACTGATTCAACTTTGGACGTCTCCATTGCTAATCCAGCTGCCGTCTAAATGAATTCACCAAACCAACTGCTGATTCTTTATATTGCGAACCATCGGCTGGACAGATTTAGCTGCTTATCTTCTTTGCGCAATATGCTTCTTCCTGCTGATATTCTTCTTCGTTCCTAAATCCTGTACACTTAAGTGGAATTGTTAGAAACACAATAATAGGTTTTGTGTAATTCAAAACTTAATCAGGATCTGTCAAAACAGATCCATCATTTACAGAGAAATCCTTTACAGTTCCAAAACATCATTAGACAAGAGAAAACCAGTAATTCGTATAAGAGAGAAAGAAAACAGATTTTAGAAAGAAAATAAAGAGCAGAACGATGTTTTAGAAAATATTTTAAGTTATGACAACAAAGAGGGTCCCCAGAATAAGGGTGAGTGCGCGGCTGACGAACCGTGTGCCCTTTCAACAGAAGAAAGATCAGGTGTATAGGTCGACGGATCTGTATATCCCTTCACCTTGAGCCATAGTGCTAGAAACTGATATCAGGAGTTTGATCAAGCGAATTGGACCAAAATATTTAGAGTGTTGTCATAATTTCAGAAGAGAGCAAATGTGATTTTAATCACAGCTCCAGAGAATGTTTAAAGAAAATGTTTTCAGAATTTAATTATGTTTTATGCTTTCAGTTTCTATCAGAATCTTCAGTTATATATTGGGCTTGTTCATTCCAAAGCGTATTCAGATTTCAGTATGTATTCAGCTTCCAGATTACAGTTTCAGTTCTATTGCATTGATTTTGCTATTCCAGATTTACATGCGGAGCCTTCGGCTCACTAGTTTTCATTGAGTGCAGGTAATGAGCAGTAGGGAGCTGGATGGAGAGTGGCTGGTTGGACAGTGGTGTTTATCGTGGACATCTTCCGTTGTTCTTTTCAGATTTTGATGTACAGGACTTGGTTATAGTTTTGTATGTTAACAGATTTCTAGTTTCTCATTTTTGTAGAAATCTGTATGAACTTTTGGTGTAAAGATATATGTAAGTTCACTGGTATTTCTATCAGCTGGTATATCAGTTTCGCGTGGCTTATTTTATCAGCAGAGGATTTAGTTCCATGTATTGTATACCCTTCCAGCTGATTTTCTTCATTGTTTCCTTGTTCCGCATTTCAGCAGCAATAAATTGTGTTTATTCGCAATTTAGTCCAGAATTTTAGTAACGACTTTTATGTTTATTAAGATTAAAATTTTTGGGTCTTTCAATTCGAACCCCAAATTTCTAAATTTCTTTTGAGAAAAGTCCGGTCGTTATAGCAACATTCCTACATCATTCCCAATGAGTAGAATGTCATCACATAAAGTACAAGGAATGTCGCAGAATTCTTAACTACCTTATTATACACACATGGCTCCTTGGGATTCTTGATGAAACCAAATTTTTTAATTGTTTCATCAAACCTCAGGTCCCATCTTGTCGATGCTTGCTTGAGACCGTAGATCGATCTCTGAAGTTTGCATACTTTATGCTCACTTCCTACGGGTGTGAAACCCTCAGGCTGCGTCATATAGATTTCTTCCCTAATGTTCCACTAACGAACGCAGTCTTCACATCCATTTTCCATACCTCATAGTCGTACCATGCGGCTATGGCTAGTAGGATTTTAATCGACTTAAACATTATTACTGGTGAGAAGGTCTCATCATAGTCAACACCTTGCCTTTGAATGTAATCTTTTGCGACCAGTCGAGCCTTGTAGGTTAGTACCTTACCATCAGACCCAAATTTTCTCTTGTATATCCATTTGCACCCAATGGGAAATATTCCTTTGGGAGGATTTACAAGAGTCCAAACTTGTTTCGAATGCATTGAGTCAATCTCAGATTGCATTACTTCAAGCCACAAATTAGAATCAGCGTCGAAAATTGCCTCCTTGAAGGTTCTTGGATCACATCCAACATTTTGATCACTTTGATCCTCTTCAAGCAGGAAACGATATCTAACAGGAGCCCTAGGAACACTTTCAGATCTCCTATGTGTGTCCATATCAAGGATTGGTTCTTGAGGTGTGGGAGATTCACTTGGTACTTCAGTTGGTTTTCAAACTTCTTCGAGTTCTACTATCTTACCTTTTTTATCAAGTAGAAATTCTGTTAGGATCAAACGCTTACCACTAGGCCAAAAGCTATAGCTATTAGTCAAGGCGCAACTTTATTTCCTTATAATGTGGCAGCGCAGAGTGCACCTATTATGTGCGTTAGGGTTGGGCTGTTAGGCCCATGAGTCAGGGGAGGTGCGTGTCTAACTGCTGGTGCTATCTTAATTCCCTTAGAGATCAGTCTTACCCTTCCCCTACCGCCGGCCCTATCCCCAGCAGAGATAGTATTACCCGTTAAGATCTGGCATCACACTTTTACAGCCCAAATGGCCAACCAGATCAAGAGGCGCAACGTCAGCAGCTTGACGTACGAGAACTTCCCAGGAGGTCACCCATCCCAGTACTGTTCTCACCCTTGAACGCTTAACTCAACAAATTCCTTCTCCAAAAAGGTGGAATTTCTAGAAACAAACACTTTTGTTTCACTGGGATAGTAGAAGCAGTATCCAATAGAATTCTTTGGATACCCAATGAAGTATCATAATACGGATCTATTATCCAGCTTATCTCTCACTGTCTGCTTCACGTAAGTAGTACAACCCCAAATTCTCAAGTACGAGTACTTGGGTGGCTTGTCCATCCATATCTCATATGGTGTTTTATCCACTGCCTTGGTGTGGACATTGTTCAACAGCATTACCGCTGTTTCGAGCGCATAGCCCCAAAACGAGGCAGGAAGTTTAGTGAAGCTCATCATAAATCGAACCATTTCCATAAAGGTTCAATTACGACACTCCGCTATACCATTGAGTTGTGGTGTGGCTGGAGGGGTCCACTGTGAGAGAATCTCATTATCCTTAAGATAGTCTTGAAATTCGACACTCAAGATTCTCCACCCCGATCGGATCGAAGTGTTTTAATACTTTTTCCCAGTTGTTTTTCTAATTCAGCCTTGAACTCCTTGAACCTTTCAAAGGATTCAGACTTGTGCTTCATTAAGTATATGTACTCATACCTAGAGTAATCATCGATAAAGGTGATGAAGTAGTGTGGTCAGACTTAGTACCAATGCTAAGCAGGCCACACACATCAGTATGGATCAAGTCCAATGGGTCTTGAGCACGTTTAGGCTTGCCCTTGAAGGGAAATTTTGTCATTTTTCCTTTGAGATAGGACTCACAATGTCAGGCCCGGTGCTCTAAATCAAAGTTAAGCACGTAATTAATCCAAAAACACGGAAGCTTAAAAAGTGGATAAAACGTTTTTTTGGCCTGACGGAAAATATAACTTTAAAATAACACGAATACTCAAAGACCGACTTATAACAAAGTCAAGTAACATATCATAACAAAGCTCTCAACCAATACATGTATATAATCACAACTACAAAAACATCGATTCTTTAACGACACAAATACTCATGGCATCCCCTGGCAAATAACTCGATGGACTATATACATAACTGGAAACTCAACCACGCCTATGGGGCTCCACCAGCTCACGCACCACCAAGGCCAGCTGCAAAACCTGAAAACAAACACACAACCAAAACAGCCCCAAATGGAAGGGGTCAAAACCCAGTACGAAGAGCAACATAATACAGCAAACAGATGCAACATGCAATATATCATGTCGTGCAAAGCATGAGAGGTACAATGCATCATCGGTAACAACCAAAAGCCAAACGAAAGGTCAACAGCAACTGTGGCAACATCATCGGGTTATCCGGTGCTACCCAACCACGTCCAGTGGAAAATAGATGTGGCTCATCGTCGACACACGAACAGGCGCTACCCGACTGGTCACATGGAACGACAAGTGTACAAAAACCATCCGCCACAATCTATCCAGGCCATTGCAACTGAGAATTACGAGAGCGACTCACCGCTTCCTCAGTGCACTCAATTGTGATTATGCAAACCAGCACCGCATCACAAGAGAAGAACTCAAGCAGAGCAATAGATCACGGTCTTTTCGGTCCAAAGCCGGCCGGTAATGGACTTACTTACCTTGCTTGTAGACTAGCTATTAAAATATCCAAGGTCCCAATATGCTATGCAGATGCATTACAATGCTTAACATGATGTGTATGCTTGTAATGCCAATGAATACGTACAACAGCATACTATAAACACATGTTGAGCAGCACGACAACAAGAACAACATGCAGTACGCAAGGCAGCTTAGGGAATCAGCATGCAGAACACAACCAGCTTAGGCTACAGCAGGTAATACGCAAAACAAATCAGGCTACAACATGTAGTAAACAAACAGCTCATGCCTCAACACAGAACACACGGCACAGCTGTACAGCACACATAAATATATTCCCATGCCTATCTCAAAGCGGTAAATACAAGCTAGATTCTTACCTGCTCAAATATTACCAAGCTAGCTCACAAAGCCACGACAGAACAGAGCACACACACCAGCTCAACGCAGAACAGCTCACGCACGCACTATGCTGTTACGCCAATAGCCACAGGGTTGCTAACAGCTCGAGAGGACCAATAACAGATCCTAAGGCACTCGGCAACCTAAAATAACCAACACAACAAAAGCTAGCTCATCACTCAACGAGAACCAACTCGGAGAAGAACCTGGAACAGACCGCGAGCTAACAAACCCTAGGTTACAACATCCAGCTAAGGTCTACTCTACAACTAATGAAACTAGTCTTAAAGCGAAGCCAAGAACAAGGAACAACACTTACAGTTCACGAGTACTAGCTCGGGTGAAACAACGCAGCTGGGAGAAGCAACGACAGCGTACACTCTACCACTTCGCGTTTCCTACTCCGACCATCTCCGGACACAATACCGGTAGGGAACTGATGTGTTTGGAAATGGGTTTCCAATGGAACCTCTCTTGACAAAAACTGGTCGGCCAAAATCCTGCAATCGGAAAATGAAGGTATGAGTGAACAGCAACAACAAGGGTTTCGAGAGAGGTAGCTTCTCGAACACACCAGAGGTGTTAAAATATCTTAGGTCTAAAAATAACTAAGTCTTGGGTGAACGACTGCTACTTATACTACTAACTCTAGAACTGATCTACAGTTCCAGTAACCATCTCGGAGCTCCACTACTCCAGCTTACGCGTGCACGCACAACAGATCACGCGTCAACATAGATCAGATCACACCCAACAGCTCGCGTGTGAAAACCCATAAATTCAGCTTTCAAAAAAAAAATCGGGTCGGTCAACTCAGATCTCTCTCGGTCAACTCAGATTCGTTGGTCAACTCAGATCCCTCTCGGTCAACTCAGGTCCCTCTCGATTAACTCGGATTTCTGGATAAGTCAGCAGTCAACTCAGATTTCTGGATCAGTCAGCAGTCAACTCAGATTTCTGGATAGTCAACAGTCAACCCAGATTTCTGGACTGGTCAACGGAGCTCTAGACTGGTCAACTCAGCTCTGGACTGGTCAACTCAACTTTGACTAAGTAAATTCAGATTTCGCGATGTGAATTCAGATTCCGCGACGTGAATTTAGATTCCGCGACGAGAATTCAGATTCCGCGACGTAAATTCAGATTCCGCGACGTACATTCAGATTTTGCGACGCAAATTCAGATTTGGTAAAGAAAACTCAGTTTTGGGCTCACGAATTTCAGCAAGCTATTCACGCGTACAGAGCAGATTTTTTGCAACCGTAACTTCCAATGTAGAGGGATTAATGGCCAATTAAGATATCCAAATCAATGCCTACACTAGTGCTCTCGTAACAGCCATTTTAATGGCCATAAAATCAGGAAATTAAGGCTTTAATGGCTGCCCTTTTGACTCTCATTCCTTCACCTATAAATACCTCGCTGTAGCATCAAAGGACCCACACACACTCCAAAAATTTCAGTAAAACACCAGTAAGCTTCCACGTTGAAATCCTGCACAAGTTGTATCAGATTTCGTGCCTTGAACCAATCAAGCTTCAGATTACAGTAAGTGGGCTTTTGCTATGTATTATTCGTTTGAAATATTATATATTATTCATGTTAAATCATGTTTTGAATTATCATTCGAGCACTTATTTCGTATCCGGTTTCGTTTCGTGTCAAGTTCATGATATGAATTATGCTCGGTTTTAGCACTGATGTTTCTGTCGTAATATGGGTCTACGAAATATTCCGCACTCTGAGTTACGTGGTGTAACTATGGCCTCGACCCCTTAGAGGAGTAAAAATTAGAGACTGATCAGTAAACCATAGAGACGAAGTAACTATCAGTGCTACCTGTTATGCTATGCTCTGTTCTGTATATGCTCTGTTCTGAAATCTGTTATTCAGTATATGTATATTTTGTTATGCTCGAATGGTATCCCCCACTTGCTGAGTGTTTCCCAAAACACTCACCTCCTACTTCTCCCACCAGATAAGAACGAAGAGCAGGTCGAAGAAGAAAAACAAGAGCTGTTCTGGGGCTGGTGAAGATTCAATTTTTGTTGTTAATGTAAATTTCGCTTCCGCATTTCTGTTATTTCAGACTTTGATTTTCAGTTGTAGAAACGATTATATACCCCCTCCGAAACGGCCCAATGAGCAATACTCACAAATAAATTGTGATATAAGCCGCTTTTGGCCAAATTCCTTCGTTTAGGCCTTCAAAATCGCGTTTTTGTCGTTTTTGGAAAGATTTGAAAATTCAATAACTTTTTGTACAGGACTCCGATTTCAGTTCCGTCAACTGTTATGTAATCCCTGTGGTTAGAACTAACATTTTATGGAATAATCTCACAACTTTCTATTTTTTGAAATATCTCCGATTTTAGGAAATGGCCCCTCTGCCCCCCGCCCCCATCCTTAGTAAACTTTCCTATGGCAGAATATGGCAGGCAACCGAAGAAGCGACAGTAATAATGGAGGAGAAGGATCCTCAAATTCAAGAACTGGTATTAGCAGAGAAGACCTGATGACAATAGCTACTATAGTTGCCACGACTCTCCAGGGGTTGGTCAATACCAACAACAACCAAACTCCTCCTCCTACCCCTCTACCTCGTGGGACTAAGTACTACTACGAGTCCCTTCGCAAGAACAAAGCCCCCATCTTTGATGGGAACCCTGACTCCAAAGTTGCCCAGACCTGGATGAAGAATATTGAAACGCAACTTCGACTACTGGAAGTCCCAGACGCTTTCAAAGTATATGTGGTGACACCACTGCTCGACGGTAAAGCTGAAAAATGATGGGAAGCAGTTGAGCCAACCATGATTGCAAATGGACAAATCACGTGGCAAAAGTTTCGGGAAGCATTCTTGAAACAATACTTTCCCATGGAAGTCAGAATGCAATGGCTCAGCGAGTTTGAGACTTTCACCCAAACTGCAGATATGTCGGTAGTAGAGTATACATCCAAGTTCAATTCATTGGGCACCTATGTCCCAACGATCATGGCAGATAATACTCTAAAGATGCATCGATTCAAGAAGGGTCTGAATAGTCGTATCCAGTCAGCCCTTGCAGTCTACCAAGCCACAAGCTTTGAGGACTTAATGGGAGCTACAAGCCTAGCAGAGACTGACATAAAGAGGCGGGAAGCTAACAACAAGAACAAACGCCCCCTCAATGCTTAGACTTCACACGGTGGGCCTAAAACCAAGCGGCCAAACCTCAACAACCGCGGATCAGCATCTGCACCAAACAACCAAATGTTGGCACCTTGCACCTCTTGTGGTTTCAATCATAGTGGAGATTGTCACAAGCAGAGTGGTGCATGCTTTAAGTGTGGAAATTTTGGCCACCGAATTGCGGATTGTCCGGAAAACCAAGGTCCAAAGGCTGGATCAAGCAATGCGACTCCGAACAAGCCAAAGTCCATGGAGGATAAACCCAATGCGTGTGTGTTTGCAATGACACAATAAGAAGCTGAATATGCCAGCGACGTGATGGCAGGTACCATTTTTATCAACAAGCTGCGTGCTTATGTGTTGTTTGATTGTGGTGCTACTCACTCATTCACATCTAGGAGATTTGCTAAGAAGTTAGGGCTAAAGCCTGAAATTCTATGTGAACCATATAGAGTAGCAACTCCTACCAACACTACCATTGAAACACATAAGATCCATCGGAATTGCAATATATCCATAAACGACCGTTCATTCTCTGCAAACCTGATACAACTCAACATGGTCGAATTCGACGCCATCTTGGGGATGGATTGGCTATCCAAGAACCATGCATTAGTAGATTGTCGAGGTAACTCCAATCCCCTGAACAAGAAGAGCTGATATATTATGGTAAGAACAAGGAGCGAAAGACCCTACTTTCTGCTGCCCAAGCATGGACAACCATGAAGTCAGGAGCAGAAGTTTTCTTGGCAATGATCCACGAAATAAAAGAAGAGACGAACTCAAAATAGAAGACATCCCAGTGGTGCAAGAGTTCACAGATGTATTCCCAGACGACCTACCTGGAAAAGTGTCTGACAGAGAAATTGAGTTCGAAATCAACCTAGTGCCAGGAACGGTCCCAATTTCCAAGGCACCCTACCGGATGGCACCTGCAGAACTCAATGAGCTCAAGGACCAACTACAAGAACTGCTAGAAAAAAATCAGATCAGACCCAGTGTGTCACCTTGGGGAGCTCCAGTATTATTCATCAAGAAGAAGGATGAAACTATAAGATTGTGCATCGACTACAGAGAGTTGAACAAGATCACAATCAAGAATAAGTATCCTCTTTCAAGAATTGACGACCTCTTTGATCAACTCAAAGGAGCTACAACCTTCTCCAAGTTAGATTTGAGGTCGAGTTATCGCCAACTAAAGATGAAGGCTGAGGATGTTCCTAAAACTGCATTTAGAACAAGATATGGTCATTACGAATTCACGGTGATGCCATTTGGTCTAAGCAATGCACCGGCGGCCTTCATGGACCTCATGAACCGTGTATTCAAACCGTTCCTCGACAAATTTGTGGTGGTATTCATAGACGATATACTCGTGTACTCACCAAGTGAATAAGAACACAAAGAACATCTTCGACTTACCCTTCAAACCCTGAGGGAGAAGCAATTGTACGCCAAGTTCAAGAAGTACGAGTTCTGGCTGAAAAGTGTGGCATTCCTAGGCCATATAATTTTTGAAACAGGCGTATCAGTGGATCCGAAGAAGGTACAAGCTATCATGGACTAGGCCTATACCTAATACGGTGACAGAAGTTAGAAGCTTCTTGGGATTGGCCGGCTATTATCGTAAGTTTGTAGAAGGCTTCTCTTCAATAGCCCTACCACTAACTAGACTCACCCAGAAGAACTCCAAGTTCAACTAGAACGAAAAACGTGAGACAAGCTTCGAAACTCTGAAGACAAAGCTTGTATCTGCCCCTGTTCTGACGCTACCCGTAGGGGACAAAAGCTTTACTATCTACAGCGATGCATCTAAAGGAGGACTATGGTGTGTACTCATGCAAGAGGGCAGAGTAATTGCTTATGCCTCAGGACAACTAAAGACGCATGAACACAATTACCCAACCCATGATCTAGAGCTAGCTGCGGTGGTTTTTGCTCTAAAGATTTGGCGACACTATATTTACGGGGCAAAGTGCGAAGTATTCACCGACCATCAGAGTCTCAAGTATATATTCACTCAGAAATAATTGAATCTGAGACAAAGACGATGGCTCGAGCTTCTAAAAGACTACGACTTGACAATAAACTACCACCCAGGAAAAGCAAACAAGGTAGCCGATGCGTTGAGTTGGAAGAACATGAATAATGTGATACTATCCTCAATCTCAGCCCAACCGTGCCTTAGAGAATTGGTCAAGCTAAAGCAGGACCAAGACCCCAGCTTAATGAGGCTGAAAGAACAGATCAAGGAAGGGAAAATGACTGATTTCTGAGCAGACCAAGATGGGATTCTTTGGATGAACGTACGACTGTGTGTACCTGACATCGATAATCTCCGTCAGGAAGTGATGTCTGAAGCACACAAATCCAAGTTCTCAAACCACCCAGGACGTACCAAGATGTATAGAGATTTGAAAGAACACTTCTGGTGGAATGGGATGAAAAGAGATGTGGCTGATTTTGTCGCTAGATGCCATGTATGCCAACAAGTCAAGGCAGAACATTAAAGACCTGGAGGATTATTACAACCACTGGAAATTCCAGAGTGGAAGTGGAAAAACATATCCATGGACTTTGTAGTTGGTCTACCGAAGACAAGATTAGGCCATGATGGAATATGGTAATCATGGATAGGTTAACAAAGTCCGTGCACTTTCTGCCTGTCCGAATGAACTACGGCTTGGATAAGCTCGCTTCGTTGTACATGGACAACATCGTCAGACTGCATGGGGTTCCAACCAGTATTCTATCAGATAGGGATCCAAGATTCGTATCTCGTTTCTGGAAGAGCTTCCAAGAAGCCATGGGAAGTAAGGTCACCCTCAGTACAGCTTATCATCCACAGACATATGGTCAGACTGAGAGAACCATCCAGACCCTAGAAGACATGCTGCGGACGTGCACCTTGGAGTTTGGTAATAATTGGAGCAAACATCTACCTCTAATTGAGTTCGCATACAACAATAGCTACCACAGCAGCATAGAAATGGCACCATATGAGGCCCTCTAGGGACGGAAATGTCGATCGCCGCTGTATTGGGATGAAGTGGGAGAAAAGGCTATCACAGGACCTGAACTCATACAAGAGACAGTGAAAAAGGTAGCCATTATAAAGGAGAGACCGGAGGCAGCCCAGGATCGACAGAAAAGCTGGGCATACTTAAAGAGAAGACCCTTGCCCTTTGACGTAGGAGAAAAAGTGTATCTCAAGGTTTCTCCAATGAAAGGGATAGTCCGATTTGATAAGGCCGAGAAGCTAAATCCCATGTATGTCGGACCTTTTGAAATCTTGGAAAGAGTAGGAACACTTGCCTACAAACTGGCCTTACCACCCAGTATGTCAAGAATCCACAACGTTTTCCATGTCTCACAATTAAGGAGATATATCTCGGATTCTAGCCACGTTCTTGAAGAAGGACCACTCCTTGTGAAAGGGAATCTGACCAAAGGACTGAACTATGAAGAAGTCCCAATCCAAATCGTGGACACAAAGGACCGGGTACTTAGACGAAGAACAATCCCATACGTCAGAGTCCAATGATCCAACCACACCGAGAGAGAAGCCACGTGGAAAAAGGAGGAGAAGATGCGTAATCAATATCCCTACCTTTTCGATGATCGGTCAACTCAGATCCCTCTCGGTCAACTCAGGTCCCTCTCGATTAACTCGGATTTCTGGATAAGTCAGCAGTCAACTCATATTTCTGGATAGACAGCAGTCAACCCAGATTTCTGGTCTGGTCAACGCAGCTCTGGACTGGTCAACTCAGCTTTGACTAAGTAAATTCAGATTCCGCGACGTAATTCAGATTCTACGACGAGAATTCAGATTCCGCGACGTGAATTCAGATTCCGCGACGAGAATTCAGATTCCATGACGTAAATTCAGATTCCGCGACGTACATTCAGATTTGGCGACGTAGAATCAGACTTGGCGACACAGATTCAGATTTGGCGACGCAAATTCAGATTTGACGATGCAAATTCAGATTTGGTAAAGAAAACTCAGTTTTGGGCTCACGAATTTCAGCAAGCTCTTCACGCGTACAGAGCAGATTATTTGCAACCGTAACTGCCAATTTAGAGGGATTAATGACCAATTAAGAGACCCAAATCAATGCCTACACTAATGCTCTCGTAACAGCCATTTTAATGGTCATAAAATCAGGAAATTAAGGCTTTAATGGATGCCCTTTTGACTACCATTCCTTCACCTATAAATACCTCGCTGTAGCATCAAAGGACCCACACTCGCTCCAAAAATTTCAGCAAAACACCAGTAGGCTTCCACGTTGAAGTCCTGCACAAGTTGTATCAGATTTCGTGCCTTGAACCAATCAAGCTTCAGATTACAGTAAGTGGGCTTTTGCTATGTATTATTCATTTGAAATATTATATATTATTCATGTTAAATCCTGTTTTGAATTATCGTTCGAGCACTTGTTTCGTATCCGATCCGTTTCGTGTCAAGTTCATGATATGAATTATGCTCTGTTTTAGCACTGATGTTTCTGTCGTAATATGGGTCTACGGAATATTCCACACTCTGAGTTACGTGGTGTAACTATGGCCTCGACCCCTTAGAGGAGTAAAAATTAGCGACTGATCAGTAAACCATAGAGACGAAGTAACTATCAGTGCTACCTATCAGTGCTACCTGTTATGCTATGCTATGTTCTGTATATGCTCTGTTCTGAAATCTGTTATTCAGTATATGTATATTTTGCTATGCTCGAATGGTATTCCCCACTTGCTGAGTGTTTCCCCAAACACTCACCCCCTACTTCTCCCACCAGATAAGAACGAAGAGCAGGTCGAAGAAGAAGAACAAGAGCTGTTCTGGGGCTGGTGAAGATTCAGTTTTTATTGTAATGTAAATTTCGCTTCCGCATTTCTGTTATTTCAGACATATTGCCGATGTCATGAGTCTCGGTCTCGGGGCGTGACACCGCGCAACACCCAGCTTAGCTGAGAGCCACATCAACCCAGATGACGAACCAACCAGATCAAGTACAACATAGGTCTGTTCTCACGCAGCTCAGCTCAGACCTCAAGGCTGGCACTAGCTTGGAAAAACATCACGGGACGCTTCCACTAACAGCTTGCGCACACCAACAGATCTCGCCTGCGACAGCTCACAACTCAGTTTGTGCACTCAACAGCTCTAGCGCACAGCTAAGCTCTCGTGTACGCAGGTTTAGCCCCAAAATCTCAGAAGAGCTAGGCCAAATCCTACCTGATCTGACTAACAAAACAGGTCACAACAAATACAGAAGCAACAGCTCCCAGCAACGGACCAGTTCACGCACCGGTCAGCTCACGTAAAACAACAGCTTTCGCCAAACCTGTTCTTCATCATCAGCTTTTGCCTAAGCTGACTTATCCCAACAGCACAGCACAGCGTTCCTAAACTGTCTACTCAGCCCAGAAGTCTGCATAACTTCCAGAGCTGAACACAACTTACGGTTTGCTACTAAACTGATAATTGCTCAGAGCTGCTACGCCACCAGCTTGCACCAAGACAGATCAGATCGCATTAACATCACTGTCTAACAGTTCACACAACTCAGCTTGGAGGAACTCAGAACTGCACGCACCTACCTATCAGCTTGTGACTAATCTGACTAAGCTGAACTGTACCAACTTTCCTCTAAGTGAACCTCCAATCTGTTACAACACCTAAGATAAGCATAGGCCACTCAACAGCTCACGCCAGTGCTAACCCAAGCTGAAACCCAAAACAGCTTACACCATCTGCTTAGCGTGAAACGTGATAGCTCTCTAAGCTGAATAATCTCGGCTGATTAACCCTAAATCTAAATATGATTAAGCTACTAATTATCTTGGTTAATCACAGTCCTCACACACAAGTTGGCAAGGAGTTAATATCAGACTATTAAACAGGTCGCTGCTAACCAACTTGTTCATCCTCTTTAAGGAAATATGACCTAGCATAGCATGCCAAAGTTGTGCCGGATTTAGACTATCGTATTTCATTTTGATTGTTGTTGTATGTGTCTCCACGTCGTGAGTTGGAACTTCTCTCAATTTTAAGTTGTATAGATCGTTTTTGCGTTTCCCAATTCTAGTTAAATCTTCATTCTTGTAAATATTGCAAATCGAATTAGTAAAATGACCAGAAGATCAATCACTATCAAGCATAGAAATGAAAATAATGTTCTTTATTAATTCAGGAACGAACAAAACATTCTTTAATAACAACTTGATATTTGATGATGAACTAAATACACATCTCCTATTGCTACGGCTGCAACCATTGCTCCGTTTCCCAGCCTTAAGTGGGTCTCACCCATCCTAAGACGCCGACTTCTTGTCATACCTGCAAATCATTGCAGATATGAGATCCACATCCGGTATTAAGTACCCAAGAATTCGAGTTAAGAGATATATTTTTTTCAGTGTATAATATACCTTTCGCAGTTCGCAGCTGCTCGAGGTAATCCCGACAGTTCCTCCTCCAATGCCTAGGCTTGTGGCAATGTTGGCAAACATCCTCACACTTGTTTGGCTTCGGAGCCCTTTCCTTGGGCTTCTTTTTGGGCTTATCCTTCTTCGCAGGGGCAGAAAGCTTCTTACCCTTGCGTTTGGGCCCCTTCTTCGAGATGAAGAAGAGCACAAAAGGAGGACGGGCTTGTCCTTTTTCATGGTCCCTTCAAACACGACAAGCATATTTACCAACTCTTCAAGGGTGGCATCCAGCTTGTTCATATTGAAGTTGACACAAATGGTCGAATGCATAAGGGAGGGAGAGAAGAAGCAAATCCACATACAGTTCATGTGGAAGAGAGATCTCGAGGCCCACCAACTTTTCAATGAGCTCAATCATACGGACCTCATGCTCGCGAACTGAATTTTCTTCGCACATGTGGCTCGTCAGAAGCTCCTTGATAGTGTTGAATCTCTCGGCTCGTGAGTTCTCCCCATACAATTCCTTGAGGTGAAGGTGTATGACAGCAGCATACCCCGTCTCCTCAAATCATCGCTGCAATTCATTGGACATAGATATCATTATATAGCACCATGCCTTGAGCTCATCGTCCCACCATTTCTCTAATTTTGCCAGTTCCTTAGTACTGGCATTGGCAGGGGCCTCCTTCGGAGGGCTCTTATCTAGCGTTTAGAGAAGCTTCTCTAGCGTGTAGAGAAGCTTCCCCGAAGCCAAGACTATCTTGAGGTTGCGCAACCAATCCTGGTAGTTAGCGCCAGTAAATTTGTTGCTATCCAGTATAGTAGCAAGTGGATTTTTAATTAAAGACATATTTGATAGCATTTTATACTGAAAGGAAAAACAGACATGCATTACAGACTATTCATGAAAAACGCTAAGACATAAAACAAGGTCATTTAGTTTTTTGAATTACCCTCCCACTAAATTTTAACAATTTCACCACCCTCCAATGAAATCGGGAAAATCAATTTCCTTAGTGGATACACAGAGTCCAATCAAGAAATCACGGTTCCGAATAATATCAGCCAACCATGATCCTCAAAAGGTAGAGCCCAATTGCAACAGGTGCAACCTCCATGTATTTACCTCACGTCTAGTAAGGACCCAATAATATGACGACGATTACTATCATGTGTCAAGACGATCCATCAATGTCGAGTTGTAATGAACGGTCGCCATGACGTCCCCAATAATATGAGCCAATGTCATGGGAGTTCCATCCAACTCACAGCAAGTATCAATGACGTGCACAGCTTTCCGGCACACAAAACCCCCCAATAATATTAGTCAGGCTATGTATGTGGGTAGCATCGACGTACACCCACTGTTGATGGAAGGTAAGAAATTTTAAACAGTATTTAAATTCTCTTAGCTTCATGATCTTATCGAATAAACTTTTTTTATGATCAATTTAGAAGTCATGGACTAACATTCTCTAATAGTGCTTCCAGGTTATTGGAGGGGCTAAGGCTCACTTAAAACCCAACATCCTAAGACAAAACAACGCCCCTCAGTGAGCCCAGCCGGTACAAGCCATTTTTAAGTCGGTTTATGAAGGACTCTCTTAGATTACATTTGTCACACGACCTCATAATTAACAATAAACTAAGTTCCTTCAATTTAATCAAGAAACTTTAATCTTGATATATATTTTAAATCAAATTCAAAATTAGGGATTTTAATTTTGAAATTTGGTCTCAATAATTTTAAATCAAATTTAAAATTCACGGATTCAACATATATATATCACATATATAACACGGATGATCGATAACCGAGAGTTATGCAATCCGTAGTTGCCAAGCAGGTATCTAGGTCCAATCCTAGGTGATATGCAATATACAAATGCAATCCTATTACATAAGCTTCCAGTTTTACATGTCTTCGGTCTTCAATATCTTTGATCATCATCTCCACCATCTTCAAACTTATCTCCCACTATGTCCTACATTTACATTTAAATATCCATGACAAATAGGGATATATTTAAAGGGGTGGGAACGAGCCATAAACCAGGCCCACTTTAAAATGATATCAACAATATTACAACCAAGCATGTAAAACCTAGCATACACCTAACACATTGAGCATGGTTCTCGATCATCCAAAATCAATCCTATTACATAAGCTTCCAGTTTTACATGTCTTCGGTCTTCAATATCTTTGATCATCATCTCCACCATCTTCAAACTTATCTCCCACTATGTCCTACATTTACATTTAAATATCCATGACAAATAGGGATATATTTAAAGGGGTGGGAACGAGCCATAAACCAGGCCCACTTTAAAATGATATCAACAATATTACAACCAAGAATGTAAAACCTAGCATACACCTAACACATTGAGCATGGTTCTCGATCATCCAAAATATTATTTATTCAATTAATCCAAAGACATAAATAAAATAATCAAATCAAATTGCTTTTATCCAACAAAATCATATTTTGTTATTTTAATTGCATCAAACAATTGGGTTTAAAACAATTTTAGGTCCAATACCTCAAAAATTTCAAAAATAATTTTGGTCCAACCAGAAAAGCCCGATAGCAAGTATCGACCCAAAAACCCATAGGGCTGTCCGGGTCCGGCCCGATAAAAACCTTGGTTGCAAAACCGCCGCCATATCCACCCCGTAGCCGCCGCAAGTGCGGAGCGGTCGTCGCTCGCGTGAAGCACGCATGCGGCACGCCGTGCGCAGCCCTATGCGCGACGTGCTCGCACCTGTGGCGGCCCTATGCATGACAGGCGCACAGATCGTTTTCTTATCTTTGCCACATTGCACAAACTTTGAAATTTCTTCCTTTAAAACTGTAAATACGACGGGAAACTTCTGCCTAGCTCCTGCATTCCCCTGCCCTTTTACAATAAAATATTTGATCCGTAGATCACACGCATGCAATCGGTTCTCACTGTAAAAAAGAAAACTCTATTTTTCCATTGAAAAGATTGTTGGGTGTACGTAGGAACACAACTCTAAGAACTCTGAATTTAGCTCAGAATGGAAGAATAGCTCACGAGTGTAAAAACAGCTCCAGGTAAGGAGAACAGCTTATGAGCGTGTAAACATCTCGAAGAAGAAGATAATAGCTTAGGAACGTGAAACTAGCTCGGAGAATAAGATAACACCTTAGGAGATTAAAACCATCTCAGAGAAAAAGATAACGACTTGCGGGTATGCCACAGCTTACGAGTGTAAAAACAGCTCTGGGAAGAAGACAACAGCTTACAAGCGTAAAAAAAACAATTCAAGGAAGAAGACAACAGCTTACAAGCGTAAAAACAGTTCAGGGAAGAAGACAACAGCTTAGGAACATAAAACCAGCTCAGAGAAATGGATAACAACTTAGGAACATAATCAGAGAATAAGGTATTGCAAATTGTCAGGTAAAAGCAAAAGAAACCAGCTCAGGCAAAAGCTGAAAAGCTAAGCTCAGAAATAAAATAGCAGTTAAACCCTTCTGTAATAAAATAAATGTCTCGTGGATTTATGGAGTTCCCGAGCGTTACAACCCTACCCCCGTTAAATAAAATTTCATCCTCAAAATTTATCTTTCCTAGACAGCTCAGGGTAACGATTTCTCATGTCAGCTTTAGTTTTCCAGGTTGCTTCCCGCTCAGAGTGATTTGACCACTGAACTTTGACCATAGGTATGCGTTTGTTCCACAGCCTTCTGTCTTCTCTAAGGAGAATCCTCACTGGCTTTTCTTCGTAGCATAGATCAGGCGCAAGTTGGATCGGTTTTTATCTCAAAACATGCGTGGGGCTTGGAACGTACTTCCAGAGAGCTGATACGTGAAATACGTTGTGAACTGCTGAAATCGGAGGAGGTAGTGCTAACCGATAAGCTAACGTTCCCACTCTTTTCAAAATTTGAAAAGGGCCGATGAATCTGGGGCTCAGCTTGCCCTTCCTTCCAAACTTCATCGCCCTTTTCATGGGTGATATCTTGAGAAAAACATGGTCCCTGACTTCGAAGTTCAGCTCGCAGTGTCGATCATCAGCGTAGCTCTTTTGTCTACTCTGAGCTGTCCTCATCCGATCACGCACTTTCCTGATGGCTTCAGCTGTCTGTTCAACTATATCTGGACCTAGATCAGCTCATTCACCTACATCATCACAGTGAGTAGGTGACCTACACTTTCGGCCATATAGTGCTTCATAAGGGGCCATCTTAATCGAAGCTTGATAACTGTTGTTGTACGCAAACTCTACCAAAGGAAGCTTTGAATCCTAGTCCTCAGCAAAATCTATGGCGCAAGCACGGATCAGATCATCCAACGTTTGGATTACTGTTTCGTATTGGCCATCAGTTTGGGGGTGGAACGCTATGCTGAAGGTCAGCTTGGTCCCCATGGCTCGATGTAAGCTTTTCCAGAACAAAGATGTGAACCTTGGGTCCCTATATGAGACAATGGAAACTGGAATCCCGTGTAGCCTCACTATCTCCTTAACATACAGTTCAGCATATCTGTTCAGTCATAAGTGGTATTCACTGGTAGAAAATGAGCTTACTTAGTTAACCGATCAACTATGACCCAAATAGAGTTGAAACCGTGAAGAGTTCTGGGCAGACCTACTACAAAGTCCATCGTAATATTTTCCCACTTCCACTCTGGTATCGAAAGAGGTAGCATCCCAGCTGGTCGTTGGTGCTCTGTTTTAATTTGCTGGCATGTTAGTCACTCTACAACGAATCTGGAGATATCCCGCTTCATACCTGGCCACCGATATAGCATTTGCAAATCCTTATACATCTTTGTACTACCTGGGTGAACTAAACATGGCGTGGCGTGCGCCTCTGCATGATATCAATTCGCAAGGTATCTACCCGTGGTACCCACATCCTGCCTTGATATCGTACGATACCTTCTTCTATGGTGTATATATTTCCTCCTTTCACCTCATCTTGTTGTTTCCACTTTAATAGATGTTCGTCCCTTGCATGGCCCTCTCTTATCTAGTCTTTCAATGTGGACTGGATAGTGATAACAGCTAGCTTTGCTGCGCAATCCCTGGTGATCAGCTCCAACTCAAATTTCTCAATCTCCATTTTCAAAGGCCTCTGAATTGACACCCGGGGTAAACTCGCTGTTTTCCTGCTCAAAGCATCAGCTACTACATTATCCTTGCCCGGATGGTAGCTGATATTGCAATCATAATCCTTCACCAGCTCTAGCCATCTCCGCTGCCTCATTTTAAGTTCTTTCTGCGTGAAGAAATATTTGAGGCTTTTGTGATCTGTGAAAATCTCGCACTTTTCTCCATACAGGTAGTGTCTCCAGATCTTCAACGCGAAAACAACTGCCGCAAGCTCCAGGTCTTCAGTTGGATAGGTCTTCTCATGAGTCTTCATTGCATGGAAGCGTAGGAATCACCTTGCGATCTTGCATCAACTCCGCACCCCACCCCATCTTGGACGCATCGATGAATAGAACATAGTTACCCTTTCCAGAAGGCATGGTTAAAAAAAGGAGCCTCCACCAAAGCTTGCTTCAGTTTATCGAAAGTAATCTAGCACTCTGGGGTCCAATCATACTTCACGCTCTTCTTGGTTAAGGCTGTCAACGGCACTGTTATCTTCGAGAAGCCCTTGATAAAATGCTTATAATAGCCAGCGAGACCTAGGAAGCTGCGAATCTCAGTTGCACTCCTGGGAACAGGCCTGTCTCGAACGGCTTCCACTTTTGCTAGATCCACTTCTACGCCATCTTTGGAAATTACTGCCACTGTACTCAATTTGAAAATATATATATATATATATATATATATATATATAAAA
>KQ992522.1:27437-38987 GCA_001598015.1 Dorcoceras hygrometricum | reverse complement strand
AATGTTCATACGTTGGACCCGGGCCCGTTGGGCCGGTCCAAGTTTATCACAAGTCTATTTAATTAGACTTAAGGCTTTAATAATGACATGAGATACACACTAACCCTAAACCTAAAGCTCTCGGCCGCCCCTCTCCCCTTCTCACAAGCCGCCGCCGCCGCCGCCGTGCTTGCCACGCGCCACCGCCGCCCGCCGTTGATTGATCGGACATGCTCCGATCAGTTTTTCGAGGAGAATCCATCCGTGCTGATCTCATTAGGCCTTCTAGTGCAGGATGACGAAGGAGTCTCCCTTCCGATCGTGGACCTGATTGACGAATCTACAGCCGCCTACCGTGAAGAGCCGGTCTTCTTGTAATTCCGATTGGAGCCAGGCGCAAGTCGCCAGCAAGGTAACTTCCTAAACGCCCTATGAATGGTTCATAGTTTGCAGTAATTTAGAATTGTATTGAACGTTTCCCAGCCTAATTTTATTCTTCCGCTGCCTCGCCGGGAGACGGGATCCGGATCCGCCACGGTTAACCAACAGATCTCTCATCTGCTGCACAAATTCTGGAGAAGACAGCTGCTTCTCCCTCACTTCTTCCCAACAAACTGGCGTTCTGCACTTCCTACCATACAATGCTTCAAATGGTGCCATTCAAATCGTCACCTGGTAGCTGTTATTATACAAAAACTCAACCAGCGACAACGAATCTTGCTGCTACCACTTAAATCCATCGCAACAGCTCTCAACATATCCTCCAAAGTCTGGATAGTCCTCTCAGATTGACCATCGGTTTGGGAATGATAGGCTGTACTCATAGCCAATCTGGTGCCCAAAGCTGTTTGCAAACTCTTCCAAAATCTGAAAGTAAACCTCGGATCTCGATCTGAAACTATGGACACAGGCACACCATGCAAACGCACCACGAAATCTATGTACAACTTCGCCATCTTCTTCAAAGAATGCGTCATATTGTAGGGAATGATGTGAGCTGACTTCGAATGTCTATCTATAACAATCCAAATAGCATCACAACCTCGGCTGGAACGAGGCAAATGGGTTACAAAATCCATTGCTACATGCTCCCAATTCCATTGGGGCACTTCTAAACTCTGCAATAGACCACCAGGTCTCATCCTTTCTTCCTTAACTTGCTGACAATTCAGACAACGAGCAACAAAACCAGCAATGTCACTTTTCAAACCTCTCCACCAATAGAGCGGCTTCAAGGTATGGTACATCTTCCTTGCACCAGGATGGAAACTATGTCTACTACAGTGAGCTTCTCTCAAGATCTCCTCCTTCAAATCAATCAGATTTGGCACTACTAACCTGCCACGAAATCTCAAACAACCATCAGATGAGATAGAATAATCTTCAACTGTCCAGCTCGAGTTTTCAACTTCAACTAATGGATTTACGGATCCGTTCTCTGAGCTGCTCTAATACTCGAAACAATTTGTGGCTCAACTTGAAAAGAAGACACCACAACATAATCATCCCCTGGGTAGAAACGCCAACAGTAGTGCTTAGATGCTCATGAACTTTCGAAATCTGCAACGAAGCAAGCATAGAAACTTGAGCTTTCCTGGTCAATGCATCATCAACTACATTCACTTTCCCAGGTTGATATTGGATCTCACAATCAAAATCCTTAAGCAGCTCCATCCATCTACACTGTCTCATGTTCAAATATGACTGAGAGAAAAGATATTGAAGACTCTTGTGGTCTGTATACACCAAAAACTGCTCGCCATACAGATAGTGGCGCCAAATATTCAAAGCAAAGACCACTGCTGCTATCACCAAATCATTAACTACGTATCCCCTAGGTAGAAACGCCAACAGTAGTGCTTAGATGCTCATGAACTTTCGAAATCTGCAACGAAGCAAGCATAGAAACTTGAGCTTTCCTACTCAATGCATCATCAACTACATTCACTTTCCCAGGTTGATATTGGATCTCTCAATCAAAATCCTTAAGCAGCTCCATCCATCTACACTGTCTCATGTTCAAATATGACTGAGAGAAAAGATATTGAAGACTCTTGTGGTCTGTATACACCACAAACTGCTCGCCATACAGATAGTGGCGCCAAATATTCAAAGCAAAGACCACTGCTACTATCTCCAAATCATTAACTACGTATCGAGTCTCATGTGGTTTCAACTGACGAGAGGAATACGCAATGACTCGACCATGCTGCATCAACACGCAACCCAATCCATTAAGCGAAGAATCTTAACAAACCACAAAACCACCAAAACCTGAAGGCAAATCCAACACAGGTGCTGAAGTTAGCTTCTTTGAGCAATTTGATTGCTCCGTCCAAACAAATCTCTTGTATTTCTGGGTCAACTGCGTCATAGGCTTAGCTATACTAGAGAATCCCTCAATGAAGCGGCGATAATAGCTATCCAATCTCAAAATGCTACGAATCTCTGAAACATTCTTGGGACGTTCCCAGTTCACAACAGCCTCTACCTTACTGGATCAACAGATATCCCTGCAGCTGAAATGACATGACCCAAAAATACTAGTTTGTCCAACCAAAACTCGCACTTAGAGAACTTAGCATACAGCTGCGAGTCTCTAAGGGTTTGGAGAACCAACCTCAAATGCTCTTTGTGCTGCATTGGAGTCTTCGAATACACCAAAATATCATCAATAAACACAATCACAAACTGATCGATGAATTCTCGAAAGACTCGATTCATCAAATCCATGAAACCTGTAGGGGAATTCGTCAAACCAAAAGACATAACCAAAAACTCATAATGCCATACCTCGTACGAAACACAGTTTTCGCAACATCTTCCTCTCGAATGCACAATTGATGGTACCCGGAACGTAGATAGATCTTTGAATACACCGCTGAACCCTGAAGCTGATCAAACAAATCATCGATCCTTGGTAGAGGGTACTTATTCTTCACTATCGCCTTATTCAGTTGCCGAAAGTCAATTCACATCCTCATCGATCCATTCTTATTCTTCACAAACAAGATAGGAGCTCCCCACGGTGACATGCTTGGCCTAATAAAGCCTTTCTCCAAAAAATCGCTGAGTTGTACCTTAAGCTCTCTCAACTCGACTGGTGCTAAACGATAAGGGATTCGTGAGATAGGAGCCGTACCAGTTACCAACTCAATGTTGAAGTCGATCTCCTTTCTCGGAGGAAATCCAGGAATCTCCTCAGGAAACACATCAGGGAAATCACGAGCGACAGGGATGTCACCTAGCCCCGCACACGACGAAAAGGGTGTGTCTAAAGCATAGGTCATAAATCCTACGCTCTCCAACGATAGAATGCTAAACATCTCCATAGCAGAGATCAAAGGAATCTTCGATTGAGAATCGTGGTCGTAGAAATTCCATTTCTCGCCAAACTGGGGTCGAAAACGCACAACGCCATGGAAACAATCCATGGTGGCCCTATAGCTAGACAACACATCCATTCCCACTATGCAATCGAAATCCCACATCACTAACCGAATCAGGTTCGCTACCAACACGTTTTCACCAAACCTAAGAATTCCATTCAACAAAAATCTCTTGGGAGAACAGGCTCGCGTCGGCAGGAGTCGCAACAGAAACAACATCACATAAAGAAGTGGTATGCAAACCATGCTCAACCACAAATGCATCAGATATAAAATGAATGTGATGCTCCAGTATCAAACAATACACGTGCAGAAAAATCAAAAACAGTACAAGTACCTGCAATCACTCCTCCTGGCGTGCCCTCGGATTGTTCCCTAGTCATGGCCTTAACATGGGCATACTGAGGTCCTGAGAACTGGGGTTGGGAAGACTGTCCAAAACGTGAAGGATCAGGCTACTGAAACGGCCTATGCTGAGCTTCCCCCACCCACTGCTGTGAAACAGGAAAATAACGACCTCGAGATGACCCACCAGAACGACCCTGCGATGGGGCAGCGGTGTGCTGAGATCCAGCCAATGGGCACACTCTCGCAAAATGTCCATATTTCCCAGAAATGTTGCAAGCACCTTGAACACCTGTACACTGCGTCGAAGGGTGTCTGCCTCCACATTGGCCACAAAAGGTAGCCCTAGGACTACTACTGCTTCTCGAACTGCCCGAGCCAGAAGAACTAGAACCCTGCTTCCTCTTGAACTGATGGCCACAAGGCCTAAACCTGTGTCGCCCAGACTGTTGCACTGACTGCTGGGGCTGCTGTTGGGATGACTGGGGAAACTGAGGAGGTTGCGCCCCTGGAACATTGTGTTAGATCATGCATTTGTTTTTCCAAGTTTTGTGTAAATCAAAAATGGAGAGATTGTTGGATCTGGATAACAGATCCAGATCTGGGTTTTGAATTACACAAAACTTGTTATTGTGTTTCTAATGTTTCTACTAAGTGTGCAGATATCAGCTGGATTAGCAACATAAGGCAGAAGATAAGAGAATTGAAGATTTCAGCAGTCGTGACGTCATCCAAGTGTATTGAAGATTTTAGAAGACGTGACGTCATTGAGAGTTTCGCAGAATATAAGAGAATTGAAGATTTCAGCAGTCGTGACGTCATCCAAGCTTATTGAAGATTTCAGCAGTCGTGACGTCATCGAAAGCTGGGCAGCAGTGAGATGTATCATATCTGATACAGTAACTCAATCAGATCTGATACAGTAACTCAATCAGATCTGATACTGTAGCAGAGAAAATAGTAAATTGCAATTTCGGAGGCCTAAACGAAGGAATTTGGCCGAAAAGAGGCTTAGGTCAATAGCGAAGCTGTTGGGTCTTGCTCGTTGGACCGTTTCGGAGGGAATAGCACTGGTCTCATGCGAAAATGTGAAGTCTGATCAGAGGTGAAGACAAGAGCAGTTGAGTCAGATGTTGAAGACAAGAGATCTGGATCCAGCTATGAACAGAAGAACGATTCAGATGTGAGGAGAAGCTGTGAAGGAGGAATCTGGATCAAGTGCGAAGAGAGATCTGATGCAAAGAGAGATCTGATGTGAAGAGTGATCTAGATTCAGATGTGAAGAGAGGTCTGTTCAGCTATGAAGAGAAAGGTGAAGCAGTCGACCACCATGGAGAAGGAGCTAATTTCAAGTGTCGACTGCTGAACCTTATCAGCTTTGATGAAGCACTTCCTTGTTGTGTGAGATTTAACATTCGAGAGTTGAGCGTTCACTGTAAAAATCTCACACACACAGATTCACTTACATATATACGAGAGATGTGCGATACAGTACAGTGAGTGAATCAAAACCAAAAACCAAACAACAGATCCCGTCCAAGCACGAAGACGTTAAACTCTGTGTATGTAGCCTTTTTCACTGAGGCATAAAATAAGTGATTGAGGGAACACAGCTGAGAGCTGGTGTAGAGTCTTGGAGTTCAGCCTTGGGCAGCAGATAAGTCTCAGCTGAGTGGGTTGTACATTCTGATGTATAATCAAAGTCTTCTAGTGAAACCTTCCTGAAGAAGGAAGAAGGGGAGACGTAGGATTTGAGATCAGAACTTCCAGAAACAAACATCTGAGTAAATTATTTATTTACAGCATTCCGCATTTACTGTTAGCACGCATCGCATATTGTTTAATATCTGGTTTAGCGATTTTTAAAATTAGAGTTCAGTTCTGGATACTTCCGCTTGGTATTTTAATGCCAGTCCAGATCTATTCTCGGTGCTCATAATATGTTCAAGGACACTGAGGTATTGCACCTCCGTTCAAGAACTTTGAGCTATTGCAGCTCAGTTTGTTAATAGGCATTGTTTTTGTATCTATCAATCCTAACATATTGGGACGTGAACCTCGTGCCACTTGAGGCTGAACCCAAGACCTGCCGTTCCGTAATCCTTCCTCGATGTCCTCCGCATAACTTGTAGGTGAACTCGCCAACACCAAATAATACAGATCCTAGTTTAGCCCTTCCAAGAACCGGTTCCTCTTCGCCCTCTCTCGGCCAGACACATGAGGAACGTAGGCAAGAAGAGAAGAAAACATTCATGCATACTCTCCCACCGACATGATTACCTGAACCAATGAAACAGACCAGACTCTAGAATTTTTTTTTGGAAATCAGAAAAAATAGCGGAAGCGAAAAATTTAAAATATAATTACATCAACAAACGGAATCTTCATCAGCCCCAGAACTGATCTTGTTCTTCTTCTTCTACCTGCTCTTCATTCTTATCTGGGTGGAGAAGTAAGGGATGAGTGTTTGGGGAAACACTCAGCAAGTGGGGGATACCATTCGAGCACACAAAGTATACTTATACATATACTGAAGATAGATTTCAGAACAGAGCTTAGACAGAACAGAGCATAGCATAACAGAGCAAAGCATAGCATAACAGAGCATAGCATAGCATAGCATAACAAAGCATAGCCTTAGAGATAGCACTGATGATTACTTCGTGTCTATGGTTTACTGATCAGTCCCTAAGTTTACTCCTCTAAGGGGTCGAGGCCATTAGTTACACCAAATAACCCAGAAATACAAAATATTCCGTAAACCCATATAACGACAGAATCGTGTCTATGGTTTACTGATCAGTCCCTAAGTTTTGCTCCTCTAAGGGGTCGAGGCCATTAGTTACACACAGTGACCCAGAAATCCGAAATATTTCGTAGACCCATGTAACGATAGTAAAAATCAGTGCAAGCGGAGTTTGAATGAGATAAAACCATCTGAACAAAAGGTGCTCGAACAGTAGACGAAGACTGAACTTTCGAAATGAATATAGGTATTATAACCAACGAAATACATATTAGCAAAAGCCCACTTACAAAAAAAAAGAATCTGAAATTTGGTGGAGTCTGGTAGGACGAATCCTGCTGTTTGAACGAAGTCCGGCAGTAACTCGATTGCACGAATTCTTCCTAAGTCTCGCCTGCTGGTTCGTCGCTTGCACAGAACTTTGGCTAAGAATCTGTTAGGATTTCCGCAGCACTTTGTCGCGAAGAACTGTCGCCTTTCAGACTGAGGGAATTTTGAAATGGTGTGAGGAATTCTGTGGTCGTCCTCTGGTATTTATAGGCGTAGAGGTGAGAAATCAATCGTCCGCCATTAAAGGCTCTTAATTCCCTATCATTACGTCGACTGTTAAGCGCATGATTTACGAGTTTTAATTGTCCATTACTTCTCTCAATTCGACGGTTACTGCATGAAATCTGCCTTGTACACGTGAGGAATCTTTTCGAATTTCCATGGTGAAGCTTCCTGTACAAAGAGTCTTGCTTCGCGTCGAAAAAGATCTGAATTTTCGTGGAGAAGATGAAGTCTACGTCGCTAAACGCCAGCTGCTGAAGTGCGTTGCTGCTGAATCGTTGCTGAGGGTCACACAAGTACTAGATTCGAGATTCCCACAAGGATACTCAGCTCAATGTGTTGAGCACGAGAAGAGGATTTCGGGAAGTGCGACTTCCTAAAAGTCAACAGGGGTCAAACCGGGGTTTCCCGCTGTTGAGGGGCAAAACGGTCTTTTTGCGATTTAGGGTTAGATGATCTGAAAAATTGTTTTTCATATCATAACATTCAGTTTTGGAAACTGAGTCGATCGGTCCGATCTGATCGGCGATCGGAGTTACGATGAAGTCGCAGCAATGGATATCGTCATTTGGACCCGGGCCCGATGGGCCGGTCCAAGTCCATTGTTAGTCTATTTAATTAGACATAATAGACTTCATAATCACTCTCAACTCTCAACTCTCAACTCAACACTTGATACTTGTATCAACCCTAACCCTAAAACCAGCCGCCCCTCCTCTCCTCGAACGCCGCCGCCGCCCACGCGCCGCCGCCGATCGTCGCCGGAAAATTGTTTCCGGCTAGTTTGACGAGGAGAATCCGTTCGTGCTGATCTCGTCAGCGCTTCTAGTGAAGCCTGACGAAGGAGTCTTGGATCTGGTCGTGGACCGGATTGGCGTAAACTACCGCAATCTACCGAGAAGAGCCGGATTCTTGTAATACCGGTTGGAGCCAGGCACAAGTGCCAGCAAGGTAATCCGCTTAAACATCCTATGAATGTCGTAGTTTGTTTATGTTTTTTCGTATTGATCGCCTCCCGGTTTTCATTCTATTGTTCTTCCGCTGCCTAGCCGGGGGGCGGATCCGGATCCCCAACATTTAATGCCAGTCCAGATCTATTCTCGGTGCTCATAATATGTTCAAGGACACTGAGGTATTGCACCTCCGTTCAAGAACTTTGAGCTATTGCAGCTCAGTTTGTTAATAGGCATTGTTTTTGTATCTATCAATCCTAACACATTGGGACGTGAACCTCGTGCCACTTGAGGCTGAACCCGAGACCTGCCGTTCCGTAATCCTTCCTCGATGTCCATTTCCTTGTCCACCGTGTCCGCATAACTTGTAGGTGAACTCGCCAACACCAAATAATACAGATCCTAGTTTAGCCGGGATGAGTCGTTTCGGGGAAACACTCAGCAAGTCGGGGGATACCATTCGAGCACACAAAGTATACTTATACATATACTGAATAACAGATTTCAGAACAGAGCTTAGACAGAACAGAGCATAGCATAACAGAGCAAAGCATAGCATAACAGAGCATAGCATAGCATAGCATAACAGAGCATAGCCTTAGAGATAGCACTGATGATTACTTCGTGTCTATGGTTTACTGATCAGTCCCTAAGTTTTACTCCTCTAAGGGGTCGAGGCCATTAGTTACACCAAGTAACCCAGAAATCCGAAATATTCCGTAAACCCATATAACGACAGAATCGTGTCTATGGTTTACTGATCAGTCCCTAAGTTTTGCTCCTCTAAGGGGTCGAGGCCATTAGTTACACACAGTAACCTAGAAATCCGAAATATTTCGTAGACCCATATAACGATAGTAAAAATCAGTGCAAGCGGAGTTTGAATGAGATAAAACCATCTGAACAAAAGGTGCTCGAACAGTAGACGAAGACTGAACTTTCGAAATGAATATAGGTATTATAACCAACGAAATACATATTAGCAAAAGCCCACTTACAAAAAAAAAAGAATCTGAAATTTGGTGGAGTCTGGTAGCACGAATCCTGCTGTTTGAACGAAGTCCGGCAGTAACTCGATTGCACGAATTCTTCCTAAGTCTCGCCTGCTGGTTCGTCGCTTGCACAGAACTTTGGCTAAGAATCTGTTAGGATTTCCGCAGCACTTTGTCGCGAAGAACTGTTGCCTTTCAGACTGAGAGAATTTTGAAATGGTGTGAGGAATTCTGTGGTCGTCCTCTGGTATTTATAGGCGTAGAGATGAGAAATCAATCGTCCGCCATTAAAGGCTCTTAATTCCCTATCATTACGTCGACTGTTACGCGCGCATGATTTACGAGTTTTAATTGTCCATTACTTCTCTCAATTCGATGGTTACTGCGCGAAATCTGCCTTGTACACGTGAGGAATCTTTTCGAATTTCCATGGTGAAGCTTCCTGTACAAAGAGTCTTGCTTCGCGTCGAAAAAGATCTGAATTTTCATGGAGAAGATGAAGTCTGCGTCGCTAAACGCCAGTTGCTGAAGTTGCGTTGCTGCTGAATCGTTGCTGCTGAATCGTTGCTACTGGTTTCTTCTCAAGCTCAACGACTGATCCTTAGAGTGGAGTCAAAACGTTGTCGTGTCAACTTACTCAAGCGACATCATTTTGATATCGTTGTAAAGCACCTGCTGGTTATCTTTAAGTAACGCACCGGCTGATTCAAGATAACCGTAGCTATCTGCTGGTTTTAACTAATCCAAACGACATCGTCAGGGTTACGTCAGCATCGCTTCCACCTGCTGGTTCTCCAGTCGCAACGTATTACTCACGATCCCCTCGCTGCTGGTTCCAAAACGCAGCGTTTCAACTTAACGAAACGACGTCGCTCCACTTCTACGACTGGTTTTCCAAACCAGCAGCTGGTCACTCTTAACTCGCGCATCTGCTGATCCAACAGTCAATCCCTCAAAAACATTGACCAACACGTGTCGCTTTCTCGAACACTCTCGCGCTAGCAGCTCGGAACGACGACGTATCATCCCTTGCGCTCCAGTAACCAATTTAACGCGCAATTGCTGGTTCTTCGTAACGACGGCTTTTTACTCTCGTGCCATCAACTGCTGAATTCGACCACCTGCTGATTTTCGACCAGCAGGTGAAGAATATATATATTTTTTTTTCGAGCTGAATTTTCGGGTTTTCACATCCCTCCCTCCTTAAAAGAAGTTTCGTCCTCGAAACTTTGGTTACTCTGATTATCGAAAAGGTAGGGATATTGGCTTCGCATCTTTTCTTCCACCTCCCAGGTGGCTTCTCTTTCGGTGTGGTTGGACCACTGGACCCTGACATAAGGGATCGTTCTTCGTCGGAGTACCTGGTCCTTTCTGTCCACGATTCTAATCGGGACTTCTTCATAGTTCAGTCCTTGGGTCAGATTTCCTTCCACAAGGAGTGGCCCTTCATCAATTTTTACCATTGGGATGTCTTCTATCTTGAGCTCGTCTCCTTCTTTTATTTCTTGGATCATTGCCAAGAAAACTTCTGCTCCGGTCTTCATGGCTGTCCATGCTTGGGCCGCAGAAAGTAGGGACTTTCGCTCCTTGTCCTTGCCATGATATACTAACTCTTCTCGATCGAGGTTTTGGAGCTTCACGCTCTTACCTCGGCAATCTACTAGTGCATGGTGCTTAGATAGCCAATCCATTCCTAAGATAGCATCGAACTCGACCATGTTGAGTTGTATCAAGTTTGCAAAGAATGGACTATCGCTGATCGATAACTTGCAGTTTCGATGGAGTTTATGTGTTTCAATAGTAGCATTGGTAGGAGTTGCTACTCTATAGGGTTCAGATAGAATTTCAGGCTCTAACCCTAACTTCTTAGCAAATCTCCTGGACACGAACGAATGCGTAGCACCACAATCAAACAACACATAAGCAGGCAGCTTGTTGATGAAAATGGTACCTGTCAGCACGTCGCTGGCGTCTTCAGCTTCTTCCTGTGTCATTGCGAATACACGAGCATTGGGCTTATCCTCCCTAGGCCTTGGCTTGCTCGGAGTCGCATTGCTCGATCCAGCTTTTGCGCCTTGGTTCTCCGGACAATCCGCAATTCGGTGGCCCAACTTTCCACACTTGAAGCATGCACCTCTCTGCTTGCGACAGTCTTCAGGATGACGTTGGCCGCAGGTGGAGCAAGTGGGCGATGCCGGGTTACTCTATGTAGGAGTTGAGCCGCGGTTGTTGAAGTTTGGCCGCTTGTTCCTAGGCCCACCTTGCGAAGTCTGAGCATTGAGGGGGCGCTTGTTTTTGTTGTTCGCTTCCCGCCTCTTTATGTCAGTCTCAGCGCGGATTATCGCTCCCATCAAGTCTTCAAGACTCGTGGCTTGGTAAACTGCGAGGGCTGACTGGATACGGCTGTTTAGACCCTTCTTGTATCGGTGCAGCTTTAGAGTGTTATCCGCCATAATCATTGGGACGTAGGTGCCCAACGAATTGAACTTGGAGGTATACTCTACAACCGACATGTCTGCGGTCTGAGTGAAGGTCTCAAACTCGCTGAGCCTCTCCATTCGTACTTCCATGGGAAAGTACTGTTTCAAGAATGC
>KQ992522.1:14515-25178 GCA_001598015.1 Dorcoceras hygrometricum | reverse complement strand
TGATGAGTAGTTGGCTATAGGGCAAGTGGGAGATTGTTAGAGTAGATGCCCAACTAGCCAACTTGTGGCGTGTGGGTTTTATAGACTCTTGTATACGACAGTATTTATAGACTCTTATATACGACAGTCTAAAAACTGTTAAACTTTGAACTGAAATCTGCTTTAAGTTGTTTCGAATAAATACAGGTTTCAGGCTCTTTTCTCCTTTATGAATCTCTCACTTTTATTTTATTTTACAAATATATCCCATTATCTCTCTTTATTGTTCTCTGTCAAATCTGAAAACCCTTTACGCGTAACATCAGCTCTCATCGCTGTTCATATATGAATCTGCATAGAACAAACAATTCGATTACTAAATCTATTATGTACCTTAGAAACTTCTGATCTGAAATCTGTTCTGAATAGAATGATGAGATCTGAACTGATATCCTCTAATCTGATCTGTTCTGAACCCTCTAAACTGACCCAAAACGCTCTGATCTGAAATCATCATGAAGGCCTCTAAACTGTTCTAAAACACTCTGATCTGATCTAAAAATGCCTAGTCCAAATATGAATGGATCTAAGTGTCACGCCCCGAGACCGAGACTCATGACATCGGCAATATTAAACAATTTAAAAATTGTAAAACATTAAGCCATCATAGCATAGCTCAAACCATTATATTATATATCCAAAATAATATTGTTTTTACATCGCAAATCAGAAAAATAGCGGAAGCGAAAAATTTAAAATATAATTACATCACGGAATCTTTTAACAGAGCATAGCATAGCATAACAGAGCATAGCATAGCATAACAGAGCATAGCATAGCATAACAGAGCATAGCATAGCATAACAGAGCATAGCATAGCATAACAGAGCATAGCATAGCATAACAGAGCATAGCATAGCATAACAGAGCATAGCATAGCATAACAGAGCATAGCATAGCATAACAGAGCATAGCATAGCATAACAGAGCATAGCATAGCATAACAGAGCATAGCATAGCATAACAGAGCATAGCATAGCATAACAGAGCATAGCATAGCATAACAGAGCATAGCATAGCATAACAGAGCATAGCATAGCATAACAGAGCATAGCATAGCATAACAGAGCAAAGCATAGCATAACAGAGCATAGCATAGCATAGCATAACAGAGCATAGCCTGACAGATAGCACTGATGATTACTTCATGTCTATGGTTTACTGATCAGTCCCTAAGTTTTAGTCCTCTAAGGGGTCGAGGCCAGTAGTTACACCAAGTAACCCAGAAATCCGAAATATTCCGTAAACCCATATAACGACAAAATCGTGTCTATGGTTTACTGATCAGTCCCTAAGTTTTGCTCCTCTAAGGGGTCGAGGCCATTAGTTACACACAGTAACCCAGAAATCCGAAATATTTCGTAGACCCATATAACGATAGTAAAAATCAGTGCAAGCGGAGTTTGAATGAGATAAAACCATCTGAACAAAAGGTGCTCGAACATTAGACGAAGACTGAACTTTCGAAATGAATATAGGTATTATAACCAACGAAATACATATTATCAAAAGCCCACTTACAAAAAAAACGAATCTGAAATTTTGTGGAGTCTGGTAGCACGAATCCTGCTGTTTGAATGAATTCTGGCAGTAACTCGATTGCACGAATTCTTCCTAAGTCTCGCCTGCTGGTTCGTCGCTTGCACAGAACTTTGGCTAAGAATCTGTTAGGATTTCCGCAGCACTTTGTCGCGAAGAACTGTCGCCTTTCAGACTGAGGGAATTTTGAAATGGTGTGAGGAATTCTGTGGTCATCCTCTGGTATTTATAGGCGTAGAGGTGAGAAATCAATCGTCCGCCATTAAAGGCTCTTTCTTCCTAAGTCTCGCCTGCTGGTGCGTCGCTTGCACAGAACTTTGGCTAAGAATCTGTTAGGATTTCCGCAGCACTTTGTCGCGAAGAACTGTCGCCTTTCAGACTGAGGGAATTTTGAAATGGTGTGAGGAATTCTGTGGTCATCCTCTGGTATTTATAGGCGTAGAGGTGAGAAATCAATCAAGCATAGAAAGGGAAAAATGTTCTTTATTAATCTGGGAATGTATAAAACATCTTTCAATAACAACTTACAATTTGAAGAAAGAAATAAATATACATCTCATATTGTTTCGGCCTCAACCCTTGCTCTGTTGCCAAGCCTCAAGTGGGTCTCACCCTCCCTAAGACGCCTACTTCTTGTCATTACCTACAAGTCTAGATATGAGATCCACATCCGGTATCAAGTACCCAAGAAGTCGAGTTAAGAGACATTTTTTTTCAATGTCGAATATAATTTTTGCAGTTTGCAACAGCTCGAGGTAATCCCGACAGTTCCTCCTCCAATGTCCAGGCTTGTGGCAGTGGTGTCAAACATCGTCAGATTTGTTCGTCTTTGGAGCCCTTGTCTTGGGATTGTTGGCGGGCTTTTCCTCCTTCGCAGGGACAGAATGCTTCTTACTCCTACGTTTGGGCCCCTTCTTCACATAGGAAGAAGAGCCCAAAATGAGGACGGACTTGTCCTTATTTATGGTCCCATCAAACACGAAAAACATGTTTACCATCTCTTCAAGGGTGAAATACATCTTGTTAATATTGAAGTTGACCACAAAGGGGGTCAAACGCAGCAGTCAGGAAGTGGAGAAGCAAATCCACAAACAGCTCGTGTGGAAGCGTGATTTCAAGGCCCAAGAGCTTTTCAATGAGCCCAATCATACAGACCCCATGCTCGCGGACCGAAGTCCCCTCGTGCATGCGGCTCGTCATGAGCTCCTTGACAGTGGTGAACCTCTCAGTCCAAGAGTTCTTCCCATACAGCTCCTTGAGGTGAAGGTGTATGGCAGCAGCATACCCCGTCTCCTCGAATCGTCGCTACAATTCGTTGGACATAGATGCCATCATATAGCACCATTCCTTAAGCTCATCATCCAACCATTTTTCCAGGTTTGCCAGCTCCTCAGGACTGGCATTGGTAGGGGCCTCCATCGGAGGGCTCTTCTCTAGCGTGTAGATATGTTTCTCCGAAGCAAATACAATCTTGAGATTGTGAAGCCAATATTGGTAGTTTGTTCCGGTGAACTTGTTGCTATCCAGTATAGTAGCAAGTGGATTTTTAATTGAATACATTGATATCAGTTTATACTGAAAGGAAAAAACAGAGAATATCATGAAAAATTCTAAGACATAAAACAAGGTCATTTAGGTTTATGAATTACCTCCCACTATTTTAACGATTTCACCATTCTCTAATGAAATCGAGAAAGCTAGTTTTCTTAGTGGGTATACAGAGTCCAATCAAGAAATCACAGTCCCGAATAATATCAACCAACCATGATCCTCCAAAGTTAGAGCCCAATTGCAACAGGTGCAACCTCCATGTATTTACCTCACATCCAGTAAGAGCTAAATAATATGATGACGATAACTACCACGTGTCAAGATGACCCATCAATGTTTAGTTGTAATGGACAACCGACATGATGTCCCCAATAATATGAGCCAACGTCATGGGAGTTCCATCCAACTCACAGCAAGTGTCAATGGCGTACACAGCTTTCCGGCACACAGAGCCCCCCCCCATATAATATGAGCTGGGCTATATGTGCGGGTAGCATCGACGTACACTCATTTTTAAATTTAAGGTCCAATTTAATGTTTTTGGTCATATCTTTTAAAGTCTATTATTTTGGTCAAATTTTTAATTAATTTGGACCTTATCCAGTATTTTAAGTTTTAAGGCAAAATTGGAGTATTTGGATTTTTAATTAAGTCAAAGTTGATTATTGGATCTTAATTTGGTCAAAATTGGTCATTGGGTCAAAATCGGTCATTTGAGTTAAAATTGATTTTTAGTCAAAATTGAGTTGTTAATCAAAATTGGGTTTTGTTAGGAATTTGAAGAGGAACCCCTAAGTCTTGGGCTAATTTAATGATGATGTTAAGTCTCTGAAACGAACCAGACTCTAGATTTTTTTTAAACGTTTGCGGAAAAACATAAACTGAAAGTGTGGCTCGTTCCCTTTAAAACGTTTCTAAACCATCACTTTAAAACATAATCAAATAAATATCTTAAATCGTAAATTCAACCGTACTGTTTGAAAATCATACTGCGAAAAGTGACTGAAATGAACAGTTAAAACCAACATACTAAAAGTGTATCATAACAAAAGATAACATCAATGCGGTCACCGGGGGTATAGCTGCTGCAGCGGGCGCTCAGAGGTCCTCACCGCCAGTCGGAATATACTCAACAGAGTCATCACCTGCACCATTTAAACCTAGTGAGCCTAGGGGCTCACCATGCTCTATCTGGTATCATAACAAGTACATACTAATAAAGTCACATGCAAGCACATACTTGTAATAAAATAACGTTAAAACATGAATGCATGCATGGTTTTAAAACATTGATTCGTACATTTCATATCATATATAACATACATAAGGCATGACATAGCATATCATGAAAAATGTATGAGTCGTATCATGAAGTGTGGACCATATTCGATTGATCAATCTAAAAACCAATGTACGCGGCGGTGTGGTTCACCCGACCTTACCTGGATCTTTATAAAGTCACACCTCTATGGTGCCACTTCACCATGCCGTGAACACATGGGTCCATAAGCTCGTAATACATGGAAACAGAAGTTCAACGGGCATGGTATCCCGCATCCCCTCATCATAAACTTGCCACAAATCATTCAATTCCTCGGGTTTTGTCTTTTAAAAGAACATGTCTTTAACGTTCCATAAAACATTCATGATGCATGCATTTCGTAACATTATGCAAGTTTAAAAGCTTAGCCCACTAATGTATATTTAATCATTTCCTTTAAAACATTTTCGCACATAGAATACTACATATATGATTAAATATATATTCACGGGCTTCTACATTTTCTACTTCGGTCAAGGACTGGTTCAGGAGCCTGACCCACTACTTCTAGACTTAACTTAAAATATAACTTAACCCATGACTTAAAACTTCACCTTTAAATCCACCATAAAATTCAATTTTGACTAATTCAAAAATCAATTTTGACTTTAAGATCAAATGACTAATTTTGACTAAATTTTGACTTTAAAATCAATTTAACCAATTTAACAATTTTGACTTTTAAAAAGGGAAGCTTAATCAATTTTGACCCAGATGACTAATTTTGACCAAATGACCAATTTTGACCAAATTAAAATCCAATAATCAATGTTGACTTAATTAAAAATCCAAAGACTCCAATTTTTACTTAAAACTTAAAAATAAACATCAACTCTAATTATTTTAAAAGTTTGACTCGATTTAAAACCTTTGACCATTTTCTTTAAAATTGGACCTTTGACTTAAAAATAAAACAACCGGTCCATAATTAAAATAACTCGGACCAACTTTAAAATATTTTGACTCGAGACTCGATTAATCGATCCGGTCCAATCGAACCGAACCAGCCGGTTAAATTGAACCGAACCAACCACCTAAAAAAACCTAACACAAGCAGCCTCCCTTGCCGCCCCACGCGACCAGCGGCTGTTCCTTCCGTTTGTTCTCCCTGCTCCGGCCACCACTGGCCGGAGCCCCATCAGCTGGACCACTGGTCCTAACCTGACCATCCCCAGCCTGAACCACGGTCGCACCAAGGAGAACGAATCGCGAGAAGGCGCTGCATGGGCAGCGCATCTACAAACGACGAGCTCTCCATCCCTTGGCTCAGCCTTGGTTCGATCGAGTCCAGACTTGTTCCCCCAACCTATGGACCCCCATGAGCCCTCCTAGGATCCCTATGAACACCTCCAAGTCCCTTTGAACAGCCCTTGGCCGAGCCATGCAAGGATCAAATCAAGATATGTGAGAAAAGCGTGAGTCATGCATTGATCAAGAACAAGGGTGCATAGATCTGAAATAAACACATATAATTCATGCATATTTTTGTTAAAACGACTTAATATGGCTTAAATGGTGAGAAAAATAAAAGATATTACATGCCTGGCTTGGAGGGAGTAGAAATCTACGAGTTACCGACGTGTAGGACGCGAGATCCTGACCCGACCGCCTTTGGATCACCAAGAACTGAAATTTTCGAAGCTTTGTTTGCTTGAGGGGAGGAGGGGACGGCTGCTAGAGTTGGAGGCTAGGTTTAAAGTGATTTTGTGTTTTGGAAAATAATGGGGTGACAAGTTTGACCCCTATAGTTTAATTAAGAAAAGAAAAGGTATTATTACATGCTTACACTTCACTTAATTCTCCAAGTTAATTAAAACTCTAAACCAAGCTTCTAAAACTTTTAGTTTTCGAAATAAAGGCCATCTCAAATTTTAAAACACCTTAAAATCCAAGAGTTGGAGGCTAGGTTTAAAGTGATTTTGTGTTTTGGAAAATAATGGGGTGACAAGTTTGACCCCTATAGTTTAATTAAGAAAAGAAAATGTATTATTACATGCTTACCCTTCACTTAATTCTCCAAGTTAATTAAAACTCTAAACCAAGCTTCTAAAACTTTTAGTTTTCGAAATAAAGGCCATCTCAAATTTTAAAACACCTTAAAATCCAATAAAACAACTCATATAGGCGAAAAACGGACTAAAAAATAATATAAAAGCATCTAATTTTGAGAAATAGTTGCTTAAAATGATAAATTTATTCTTAAAAATCTAAGAACTAAAAATCTTAAATTATTTTCATTTCGGTCGTCCCTAGTCTCGCCCACGCGTCCGTAACTCAAACAAGCTGAAAAACAAGACATGCATACCATGCAACAAAAAATCATAAAAAATCACATAAAATGACATGTAATAATCTAAAATTTTTCCCCTAGTCATGCAGTCATTTCTACGTAGTCAGGAATTTCTATGCGTTACAATCAAGTTATCAAATTCTCGCTCTCGGGCATTCACATAAGACTCTGGAACATACTCCTGACGGAACGCAGTACAGAAACTATCCCAAGTAATCCCCGCATCAGTCTCCTAGAGCGTACGACAAGCACCTCTCCACCACCGCTCGGCATTCTTCCTCAGCTGGAACGTCTCCAAACTCAGTCTACGCTCAACATCGTAGCGCACTCGATCGAACAACCCTGTAATGTGCTGTAGCCAGGACTCTGCATCGGAACTACTCTCGTCAGCGGTCTACGTTCTTCCTCAGCTGAAACGTCGCCAAACTCAGTCTCCGCTCATCATCATAGCGCACTCTATCAAACAGTCCAGTAATATGCTGTAGCCAGGACTCTGCATCAGAACTACTCTCGTCACCATCGAAAGTCTGAGGATTCATACGCTGAAACCTCGCCATGATTAGTTCCATCCCATCCACACGGGCTGCCAGCACATCAACCTCATCGTCAACCTTCCTAGCACGCCTATGAGCAGAAACACTACGCTGAATCTCCTCATTCTGACCCTCAGATTCTGCCAGAATCTGCCTGGTTGCTCTACCACTACGTCTAGGCGGCATCTAAACAAACACTCTTACGGTAAGATCACACAGCAGATATAGCACATAGTCAAGCACATGCAACACGCAACAAAGTACCTAGACTCAACTGTGATCAAAAGAATTCGAGCTTATCCCAGTTTAAGGTCTGATAGAAAAAATGTCCGGCTCGGTGCACGGTGCACAACACAGAGTTAACCACGCAAAAATACAATCACGGAAGCATTTAAAATAGTGGCTAAAACAATTTTCGCTTTGGCCTGACTTAGAAAATCATACTTTAAAATACAACGATATTCAATATATTGGTTTTACACAACCGAAAACCAACAACAGCAGATGCAATAACAATTACAAGCATAGAGTGATTCCCTAATAGGGTACATCTCAAATCAACAATAGAACATCACATCCTTCCGGGATAATCCTCGGAGGCTGTTCTACTGCCTATATATATATAATATACATAACTGGGACACTCTATCCACCTCCTGGGGCACCACCAGCTGGACCATCTACACGACCAGCTGAGAAAGCTGGATAACCTGAACAACACACAGGCAAACAAAACAATCCAGCTCCAGAGGGACATGGGGTCAAACCCCAGTACGGAGAGCAATAAAACAGCAAATAGACAGAGCAAGTTATAAATGCGATGCTATGCATGAAAACAGGGAGAGCAGAGAATCCAAAGGACCGCACACAGCTGAATACCAGTAAAGGAAGTGGTCACCGAATGTGTGAGAGAATGAGAGTTACCCAGGCGCTCGATCACACATGGTACCAACCACAAACAGATACAGGGATGGCCGCAACTCATGTGAGAGAATGGGAGCTACCCAAGCGCTCAATCACACAAAGTACCAGCACTAGCTAGAACAGAAAGGCCACAACGCATGTGAGAGAATGGGAGCTACCCAGGCGCTCACACGCACCCTGTCAAAAAGGATTAGCTCAACAGCAAACAACGACAGCTCATAAGTTCTCACAGCGGGCTGCTGACATGGAATCACCAAGAAAGGAGTGTACAACATGATATGCGTGTATACATAATAACAGCTTGCAAGATAACATACGCAAAACAGACGCAAGCAACAGCACAGAAATGACAGCATACACACTGCTCAACATAATAGCACACACTCATTTATACACAAGTCCATCTCAAAGCTGTAATCATAAGCTCACATCAGTACCTTAGCTTTCTGAGCTACAATTACCACAACAAAAGTCCCGAGCGCTCAGATCTGAAACCTGCTAAGCCAACAACAACAACAATACTCAGGGACAGTAGCACAGAACTACGAACTAGGAGCTACGAGCTCCACCAGCTCTATCCGGCCCTTATAGCACAACAGAAGCTCTAAACGAAGCGTATGGTCGAATCTAACACTTACTCAAAGCGTAACCTGAATAGAAGAACAATTCTGCTCTAATGCTAACAGACTACACAAGGTAGCTCCTTTCAGGATCCTCTTCGAGCTAACCCAAGTCTTCGAAAGAGATATAAGAAGAAGAGCCTTAGCAAGAGGAATCCAGCGCTACCACTCTTGCTCCAATCGGAGTCTTCTACCACCGGCAATCGAAGAAGATAAGGTTCGGTAAACAGTAGCTAGGGTATCGCGACAGAGTAAGCTTACGGGAAGAAATATCATCTAAGTGTCGGGAAGAGATAATGGCGAGACCAGTCAAAGTCCTCTATATATATACAACTTAAGTCTCCCAAATATGATGAACAGTAACCATCGACAACACAGGCTCAAAGCTGATACCCACTCAGATCTGAGTACTCCCCCAGATTTGGACCCTACGCCAAAACAGATTTGAGATTCCTCCAAACGACGTCGCACAGAAGTCCACTATTCCACTATTCCACTAGTACACGTCATCCTGCTAACACCAAATCTGCTATCGCTAAAAGGCGTCGCATCGCAATCCGGATCTGGATGACCAGATCTCACACAAGTACTAACCAACGTTCACTGATACCCAAAACGACATCGTGCTACCTTCCGATCTAGGTAACCCGAAACCGGTCCACACTAAATTATAAACCAAACCGGTCCGCACAATATTATCAACTTATGCACCTCAAATCTGGTTTCTCCCAAACAGCTTCGCTTCGCTACCCGCGCAGGACATTCAACTAGCGTACCCAGAATGGCTTGTGACAATCAGATTTGACCACCATCCTTGATTACCATTAACCAGCACCAAAGCCGAAGTTACCAACCAGCCTTTCTCAACTCCCCAAATGTGAGGATTCAGATTTCTAATTAGTGATTAATCGGATTTTGAGTTAGATTAGTCGCGAGAATTAAGAATTTAGATTTCTAGAATTTCGAATTTTGGTGAAATCTGATTTGGAAAATATTCAGATCTCTAGTTGAATTGTCCAGATTTTAGTTCTTGTGCATCGGGTAAGATCTGGTCGAGAAACGATGTGAATTGATTTATTTTTGAGAGAGATCTGTTTTCTAGCATTAGCGTGTTCCTCGCGTTGTTTTTGGTTGGATTTTTGTAGAGATCTGGTCCCTGAAAGCTATCGTTTGGTGAGATCTGGACGGTGTTGAGAGCAGCGCTTTTGTTTCGTGATTTCGGATTCGATGACGTAAGCAAATCTCATGCAAGAACGTGATCGCGTTCATTCGAGGGATCTGGTCTCGTTACGGCGTCGTTTTGTTGTGCGTTGCCAAGCGAGAGATTTGGTTTCGCGTGAGGGATCTGTTTTTGCTCATGCAACGTCGTTTGGTGCATTTGCGCGTGTTTTAGCGCTGAGATCTTGTTTGAGTTTGAGCGCTGAGATCTGGTGCCTATACGCCGTCGTTTTGGCTTGCGCGCGTGGAAAACTTTAGCGCTGGGATCTGTTTTGGTGAAACGCTGCCGTTTTATGCTTGCGCGAGATTTGACGAGAGAATTGTGTAGCGTGAAGTCTGTTTTGCCTTTGCTTTGTGCGAGAAATCTGTTTTACGATATTTTGAGTTGTAGGACTCTGTTTTTGTCGGTGTTTGACTTGTTTTGTAGCTTATTGAGTAGAGGATATTTATATAAGTGTTGAGTTACACTTAGAGCATTCCAGACCTGATATTTCTAATCCTCAAACTCGAACCCCTCGAAATAGCTACTGTTCAACCGTCACTTTCAATCGCCATTTCCCGTTGATTTCGACCTCTGTTTTTCGAGTTCTTGGTAGCGTTGGAAACCTCTTGAAAAGACCTTTTTTTT
>KQ992521.1:524372-566064 GCA_001598015.1 Dorcoceras hygrometricum | reverse complement strand
GATGTTGCGTTTAGCGTGAGATTGAACGAGGAAGTGACACGTGTTAGTCAACAGTTTTGGAGTGTTGACTATTGAATTCAGCAGTTGCGCTTGTGAACAGTGATCAGCTGATGGTTTGTGGAATCAGTCGCAAGAGCTATCGATAGATATGATGACGTAGGCGTGACGTATTCCTTGCTGCTGGTAGTAATTGCGTTATGTTGGTTGCTGCTGATCAGCAGGCGCGCATATGCAAGAGCGTTGAGAAGCGGCGTCGTTTGAATTCGTGGAAACGCTGTGTTTTGAGCCTTTCGTTTGAGAGATCAGCTGCTGGTAGCAATGCTTACGTAACCTAAGTGACGTCGTTTTGGATTAGTTGATGCGTCGTCGTTTTGAGTGATTTCGCGCGACCAGCAGATAGATTGTTTTGAAGAGAGAGCTGTTATCAGCTCTTGGTTGTTTTGCTTGCGAGAGCCGTTGGCAGCTGGTGTTTGCTACGGAGTCGTTTTGATAAGTTGGAACGGTGTCGTTTTGAAGTGTTTTCGTGCGATTGGTTATTTAGTCGTTGCTGCTGATTTTACGAAGGGAATAGAGGGCTGCTGCCGATAGACTTCTGCTGATCATTTTGATTGATTTTAATGAATCAGCAGGCGAGGCTTTGCGAGGTATTTATAGAAGTATTGATCGACACTTAGAATTATTTTTGAACCAGCCATTTCTTATCTTCTTCTCCAAACCCTCGTCGAGCTACTGTTCACCGTGATATTTCCACCGCCGTTTACCGTCGCATCCAGCCTCTGTTTTTGGAGATCTTAGTGGCGCTGGATTCCCCTTGCTTAGGTCTTTCGTTTGCTACCCATTTGAGACGTGGTAATTACGCTGGAAGTGGGAACGCGAAGCTGCTGGACTTCGAAGCTTGTGAGAAAGGTCTGTACGTGCGTTCTTCTGCTAAGCGGGAGCTTTTGGGTGAGCATTTCTAGTAGTTTGAGCTCGGTTTTTAGTAGTTAATGCCTGCGTAGAAGTATAGGATCGAAGTATGCTTCTGGCCATAGGATTAGCGTGATTTTGTAGCAGAATTGAGCTAAGATATTAGCTATGTTGTAACAGATTTCAGCTTCCAGGAAGTTTCCTACTGCGTGATTTGAGCCAGGAGGATTCTGCTAGGTAATTCGAAGGAGGAAAGGTACGATTGAGCGGCCCCTTAGCAGTTGAGCGTGAACATGTCTATCTTTCAGTGTTGTGATTTGCTGTTATGTGGCTTACGTGAATTTAGATGATGGGAATTGATTGAATTCTGTTCTGTTTCACGTATTGTAAACTGTATGCATTGAGCATTGAAATTGAATGACATTCATTGCATACATCTTGAGCCTGAATTGACTGATTGATTTGATTACCTGATTGGGTGCCACGTTGTGACTGGCCGACTGTTGAGTCGTGTCCGAAAAGTCCAACGCTGTCGTCGGAGCGGTGACTTGTTGATAGACTGGTCTAGCTATCCGATTTCTTGATAGCCCTCATGCATTCATAGCATTGATTTATAGCATGTTGCATGTTTATCTGCTTTGATAGCTCTTCGTACTGAGGCTTGACCTCGTATTTGTTTCCTGCTTTTGTTTTGTTTGGGTCTGTGTTGCCCATTTGCAGGAGCATTAGGTGATCAAGCTGGACCGAGTGGAAGTTCAGTTGGTCGATCCCCGCGTCCCTGAGTCCCAGTCTATATATGATATGTATTGAACCGGGGGATGCCCCGTGTTATCATGTATTGGGGATTTGTTTTGGTTGATATACTTGTTGTGTTGGAGTTTGAGTCAACTCGTATTTTATTATTGCTATTTTGAATGTATGATTTGAAGTTCAGGCCCATTGTATTTCGAAAAATTTTTAAGCCCTGATTTTAAGCTTCCGTGTTTATGCGCTTATTATGTGTTAATTGTTAGAAATTAGCACGGGGCCTGACATGCATCTTCTTCCTACAATGTCATCCAAGGAAGGCCAGCCATGGCCGCCTTCATGGCCGTGGCCTCGTTCTTGTATCAGAAGATTAAATTCCTGATGGGAGATTCAGTGGGTGAAGTGCTCGGAGATCGGAAGATGGCAAGAAAATGTTAATGAAGGAAGTAAGGGTTGAACAGAAGGCGGCTAAGTCTCAAGCCTAAGATTATCCGAATGCTCGGGAGGACAGGGGTGTGAATATGGTTGGAGAAGATTTTCAGTTAACCATCGAGGACGAGGAGGAGGAAGTAGTCCTCCTTCCTCCAGCCGGGGTTGTGAAGATAGCGAAGACTCTTTCGGAGGGCGTACGAGCGCAGTCGATTCAATGCCTGGAACGAAACAAGGATGTATTTTTCTGGTCCCCTTCTGATCTGAAAGGGGACATGCGTGAAGTCATGGAGCATAGGTTGAATGTCTCCCCGAACTCACAACCAGTTATTCAAAAGAGGAGACACTTTGGCCACAAGAAGAACGCACTGATCAGAAGTCAGGTCGGGGATCTGCTGCATGCCGGACATATAAGGGAGGTACACTTTCCTACCTGGTTATCTAATATTGTCCTAGTACCTAAAGCTACAGGAAAATGGTGGATTTGCGTGGATTTCCGAGATTTAAACAAGGCCTGCCCGAAGGACTGCTATCCGCTCCCAAGGATTGATCAACTCGTTGATTCCACCTCGGGTCACGAGCTGCTCAGTTTTTTGGACGCCTATCAGCGGTATTATCAGATTCCATTAGCCGAGGAGGATCAATGCAAGTCAGTTTTATTATCGTGGATGGGACGTTTTGCTACGTCGTCATGCCCTTCGGACTCAAAAATGCGGGGGCAACATATCAAAGGCTGATGGACAAGGTGTTCAAAAATCAGATCGGGAGGAATGTGGAGGTATACGTCAATGATATATTGGTGAAGTCTCGGGAGGAGGGGAATTTCATATCTGACGTGGAAGAAACTTTCAGTATTCTTTGGGATTATCAGATTAAGTTGAACCACGAAAAGTGTGTGTTTGGAGCCCGGACAGGAAAATTCTCGGGATACATGGTCACCCGTCGGAGAATTGAAGCCAACCTGGAGAAGGTGCGAGCTCTTGCTTCAATGTGCCCTCTTCGGAACATCCAGGAAGTCCAAAGGTTGAAGGGGAGGATTGCTGCGCTGTCTCGATTTATTTCCAGGTCGGCTGACCGAAGTCTCCCCTTCTTCAAGATACTCCGCAAGACAAAGAATTTCGAATGGAATGAGCACATTGAGAAGGCTTTTCAGGAGTTGAAGGAATATTTGAAGGGGTTGCCCGTTCTCAATAATCCAGAGCTCGGGGAACTATTGTTTGTATATCTGGCCATCACCTCACAAGCTGCCAGTTCGGTTCTAGTTCGGGAGGAAGGGCAAGTGCATCAACCGTGTATTTTGTGAGCCATGCTCTGAAGGGGGCTGAGTTGAATTACACTACACAGGAGAAGCTGGCTCTGGCCTTGATCATTATAGCTCGGCGCCTCAGGCCCTACTTCTTATCTCATCCATTACTGTACTTACTAACAGCGCCTTGCGACAGATCGTCTATCACCCCGACGCTTTGGGAAGGCTTGTCAAGTGGGTCACAGAGCTCAGTGAATATGATATACAGTTCAAGCCTCAGGCAGCGATAAAAACACAGGCATTAGCAGACTTCTTGGCGGAGACGGGGCACCTCGAGAAAGAAGAAAGATGGAAGGTCTATGTGGATGGGTTTTCTTGATCATCGGGAAGCGGCTTCGGGGTAGTCATGGTGTCCCCCTGGGGGGAAGAAATGAGTCTGGTGATTACTCTATATTTCAAGGCCTCCAATAATGAAGCAGAGTATGAGGCCCTACTCATTGGGCTCCGAGCAGCAAAGAATATGGGGATAGCTCGGGTAGTACTTTATTTAGATTTCCAGTTGGTGGTTCAGCAGAGTAATGGAAAATTTGAGATAAAGAACGAGAAATGATGAAGTATGCGTAGGCTTTGAGCAAATTGATGGAAACCTTTTCCGAAGTTATTCTGGAGCAGATACCTCGAGAAAGTAATGAAAAGACAAACAAGCTCGCTCGGATGGCTAGCTCCCTTGCTCCGCCCTCGGGAAAGGAAGTACAGGGGAAGGAACTGCTATCGTAGGTATGTCAGGTCTTGCAGAATAATGGAGGAGTGCCTACCTCAGACTGGCGATATGATATCTTGGAATACATTCTTCGAAGGGTCGTGTTCGACGACCCTCGAAGAGCTTGGGAAAAGCGCCGAGCCCTGCGCTTCGTGATATTGGATGATAAGTTATATAAGAGGTCCTTTTCGCGGCCGCTATTGAAGTGTCCGGGACCTGACGAGGCCAAATATGTATTGAGGAAAATCCACGAAGGGTGTTGTGGAAATCACCTGGACGCAGTAGCTTTGGCTCGAAAAGCTCTACTCACAGGATTCTTCTAGCCTACTATGCAGCAGGTCTACCACGCTCGTCCGATCTTGACAAGGATGTCAGAAACATGCTAACTTATAGAGGCAGCTTGCTGAGCCCTTGAAGACCGTCATCTCTTCGTGCCCCTTTTATCAGTGGGGCATGGGCATAGTCGGGCTTTTTTCGCCAGCTAGAGGGCAGATGAAGTTTTTATTAGTGGTCGTGGATTACTTCTCCAAATGGGTGGAAGCTGAGCCCTTAGCAAAGATATCCGAGGTTGAGGTGTTGTAGTTTCTGTGGAAGAACATTGTTTGCCACTTCGGGATACCTCAAAGGCTTATCTCGGACAATGGGAGACAATTCTGTGGAGCAAGGGTGCAGGCCTAGTGTCAAGAGTTGAAGATTGAGCAGGTTTTCACTTCGGTGGCTTATCCTCAGAGTAACGAGCAAGTAAAAGTCACTAATCGAACCATCGTGAAAGCCCTCAAGGCGCGATTAGACCCGGCCAGGGGAAGATGGATGGATGAACTACCAAGTGTGCTCTGTGCCTATCGGACGACAACTCGAGCAGCTACTGGGGAAACGCCCTACAGTATGGTCTATGGAACTGAAGCACTTTTGCCTGCAGAGATTGGCCAGGAAAGCCATCGGGGCAGGGAGTATGCAGAGGATAATGATGAGATACGGAGCTTCGAGTTGGATCATCTCGAGGAGAGGAGATCTCGGGCGGCCGTACGTCTATCGACGTATCAGAGGAGGATGGCGCAGGCCTACAAAAGGAGAGTTCGGCCTCGAAATTATGAAATTGGGGATCTCATCTGGAGGAGGATACAGTATCAGGGGGATAGAGGAAAACTGGATCCAAAGTATGAAGGGCCATATAAGGTGGTCGGGAGAGCTGGAGTCGCAGCTTACTACTTGGAGGACGCGCAGGGAAAGAGAGGACGTCGGCCATGGAATATTATTCATCTCCGGAAGTATTATGCGTAGACTTTTCCTCTTTATCATTTGTAAGTAGTGTGCCTAGGACTTACTCTATCACCGTTTGTAAATATGCTCTTGTGAAATGGAAGATGTTTTCTCTCAACTGACTGTTCATACTAGCAACCTCCTCGGGTGGCAGTCCCACCCGAGCACGTAAGCCCGATCCGCTCGATAACTTAAGCCCAATTCTATTGGCATCTCCTCGGGTGGCAGCCTCACCCGAGCACCATTGGCACCTCCTCGGGTGGCATTCCCACCCGAGCACATAAGTCCGATCCGCTCGGCAACTTAAGCCCAATTCTCATTGGCACCTCCTCGGGTGGCATTCCCACCCGAGCACATAAGTCCGATCCGCTCGGCAACTTAAGCCCAATTCTCATTGGCACCTCCTCGGGTGGCATTCCCACCCGAGCACATAAGTCCGATCCGCTCGGCAACTTAAGCCCAATTCTCATTGGCATCTCCTCGGGTGGCAGTCCCACCCGAGCACATAAGCTCGATTCGCTCGGCAACTTAATTCTCATTGGCATCTCCTCGTGTGGCAGCCCCACCCGAGCACATAAGCCCGTCTCGACAACTTAGGCCCAACTCTCATTGGCATCTCCTCTGATGGCAGCCCCACCCGAGCACATAAGCCCTATCCGCTCGAAAACTAAATCCCAATTCTAATTGGCACCTCCTCGAGCGACAACATGCTTGAGAGCATTCCCCGGACTCCAGTCACGACCTGTTCGGACCTCTCCGCGGGTAGAGTTTTGAGCTTATTATGAGAATGAGACTAACGTAGTCGAGGACCTACCCAGCTCGGGCACCGTTCTTTCATACTTGACAATCTTCTACGCCTTCCTTTCGTTAAAGCTTAAGCCTTTGAGAAAGCTACCCGCGCTGAGTATCCTTCATAGGACTACCCTAATGTGACTACTTAGGCCTCGGATGCTCGGGTTATCCCGTTTCATACTCAAGTCTTGCATGACTATTTAGGACTCGGCTCGCTCGGGCTGCTCCGCTTCGACCTCAGTTATAGGTGATCATCCATCTGGGATGTTCGGGTTACCCCGCTTAATACTTGGATATACGTATTCGTTTACGTTTCAGGTTGCCTCATTACATAGTTATGCGATTATCTACTCGGCTTGCTCGGGTTTATTCATTTCATTACATAGTTATCAATGCCTCGGGTTGCTCGAGATACCCCGCTTCGTACTTATATTATGATTCTAAATTAACAGCTCGGGAGAAAGGAAATCAGGAAAAATCTGAATTTCACTGAACGTTGAAATTTACAATTTTACAGTACATGGAGAAATAAAAAATACAATCAAAGTACGGGGGAGCTCGGGGGAGTGGCCTCGTCTTCCGAGGCGTCTTCATCGGCCTCTTCCTCGTCATCCGGAAGGTCTTCTAAAGCCCGAGCGACGTTGAGGAATGGGGCAGAGTGCTCCTCCTCGAAGTAGCCATTAGCTCGGAACTGAGCTCGGCATCCTTGGAAACCACAGGCGAAGTAGGACAGAGACTTTCAAGCGCACAAGTCATCAAATTCGGAGGATGTCAAGAACTCCTCCTTGCCAAGACTCCATGCCCTCTCAGCCTCGTCCTTCAGCCGTGGGATCTATTTTTCATCTCGGGCCCTGGTCTCATCACGCTCGACCTCTACTGTAGTTTTCTCGGTCTTCAGGGCCTCGAGATTGGACTCTACCTCTTTCTTATCGGTCGCAAGAGCCTCCAGCCACCAGTGACCTCTTCTCGGCCTCGAACGCCTCCCGGTCGACCTCGGCTCTCCGCCTCTCCCCGGCCCTTATGGCTTGAAGATCCTCCAAAGGCTTCTTCAGCTCGGAGTGGTGCTCGAGCACCTCGTCCAAGGACTGGCGGGACGATGCCACCTCCCGTCGGGCTCGGGTGAGGTGGTTGATCACCTCACCTCCCCAAACCATAGCCTGCATGAAAGTCAAAGATCAAATCGCAGATTAGGGACATACCATAGAAAATTGGGCCTCAAAGGATCCCACGACCTCCGAGTCAAGAGCGTTCCGCACTCGAGCAACGTCCTTGTCGGGGACCATGTTGCAGAGGAGCTCTGTCGCCGCAGATCGGGAGGGAGAGACCACGAACGAGTCTTCAAAAATATTCAAGGCACTGGCTTTGCCCGGGCCCACCTGCATCCTCGCTCCCTCCTCGACCTCGTAAACCCTGGGTATGGCCGTGGGTCGTACCTCGATCGTCGGTGTCGGGAATGGGGCGTCGGCATCCGACGCATCTCGATGGTAGGGGCGGTTTGCGAAGTGGAGGCCCGATGCCGAGCCTCATTCTCGGTAGACTGGGGGCCTTCCTTTTCCCATTCTTGGTGCTCGGGGCCGCGACAGTCCCAAGGGAACCCTCTTCGGGAAGCTCCTTCAGAGCTTTAAGCATGGCTGCCTTACCCATTCTTTCAGCTGCAAAGATAAGACAAGTTAGATCACAGTTCGAGTTCAGTATAGAACGACACGACCAAGGGAAGACACGGTGATACCTAAGTCCCCGATCAGCGGGACCCCTTTCTTAATGAACCCAAAGTGGCACATGAGGTCCTCCTTAATCAGATCGGGAGCACTGTAGCTTTTTCCGATCATAGCTGTAAGGAAGGCGGTCAGGTCGAGGGCTCGCTCGGGAGTTCGGGGTGTCAGGGTATATACATTATCCCTCCAAGACATCTCACACTTCCACGGGTTCCTCTTCCTCCCTGGCCACTTAACATAGAAGAACCGGCTCATCCACCCCTTGTGGGAGCTCGGGTTCCCCCCAATGAATCCAATGTCCCCTTGTGGGAAATGTAAAACTTCCCCGGTCCTAACCACTTTACCTGAATCAATTCATCAGGACGTAGACACTAAAGGGGAGGTCATAGAAACCGAGGAGGACTCATAAGGCCATGAGGAAGCTATGGGAGTTTGGGGCTAGCTGGCTCGGACTAACCTTGAGGTGATGGCAGAGGCTGGTGATGAATCTCGGGATGGGGAACCTAAGGCCCATCTCCAGTTGGTTGATATAGAAGGTGTGAAAGCTCGGGGGAGGACGATGGGCTCGCTCGTCGGGGCAGGGAATGACGACTTCGAACTTGTCTAACATCCCCCATTTCTCCTTGATTAGGGGAATGTCCGACAGCCTAAGGTTAGAGATTTTCTCCTCATACCATGGAGGACTCGAGGTGCCCAGATCGGCCTGGTCGGGCAGCATGGGCTCTCTAGACTCGGAACTCGAAGGGACACTGTCAAGAGACTCGGCCGTGCTACTTACTATGCGATCACTAGGAGTGGACATTTTCAAAGGCGGGCAGCATGGGCTCTCTAGACTCGGAACTCGAAGGGACACTGTCAAGAGACTCGGCCGTGCTACTTACTATGCGATCACTAGGAGTGGACATTTTCAAAGGAGCAAAAACTTACTAAGTGTGGAAAGTAGGAGATGAAGAACAGCTTGAGAGCTCGGGAACGAGAGAGAATTTCGGCAGAGTTTCGGTGCGGTTAACAGTGAAAGTGAAAAATGAGATGAGGTCTTTGCCTATTTATAAGTATTCGGGATAAGCTGCGATCGTCCGATAACACGCCCAATCAACGGCCTAGATCGTCTAGGTAACTCCAAGCGTCGCCTCGGTAGTCGGAGCTGCTTCATCTTGACCGTCCGATGATGCCTTATCGACGGTTGAGGCACGCGTCACGTGGATCGTGGTCTTCCTGAAAAACACAAGCCCGACGTCATCCTAACCGTCCACGTGTATTTTTATCAACGGCTGAGGTGCGACGTCACAAGGATCATGGTTTTCTCCGAAGTCATAAGTTCTAGCTCGGGTCTCGAACTTAGTTACGAACAATCCTATACTTCAATCCTTCGTTTAGGACTCACAACGGGGATTCTCCTGATGCCCCCTATTGTCACCTCGGGACCCGAGGACCGATCAGCACGCTCCAAATCCCGATCCACACCGCCAGCTCGGGAGGATTACCCGAGGACTCATGCCCAGTTCGGTAGTGCTTCCCGAGGAGAAGACTGCCTCCAAGAGTCCAACCAGTACACTCCTCTCCCTCTTTGAACTATGCGATCACCGAGAATCGCGGAGGGCATCTTGCTCAAGATACTCACATGATTCCCGCGAGGATGAAGGTCCAGCGCCAAGTGAATCGATCGTCTCCACCGCCTATCCCCTCTATAAATACCCAGGTATGTTCCCTCATTATGACATTCAGATATTCACGCATTTACTTGCTCCCAGCACATATATCCACTTGTCCTTTTTTTTGCTCTCGCATCCTGCCTGACTTAAGCATCGGAGGGGCTTCACCGGATACACTTCCGACACCCTCTGACCTGTGATCTGTGGCTGCAGGCATTACGAAGAACCGTCCCAAACTCACCAGTAATCCCGAGGACCCGATGTTTCCGAGCTTCCGAGGTGGCGGTAGCTCTCGGTTGAGATAATTCGGCTACATAAAATATTATATTATAAGAGGAACTATATCTTTAGATCAAACATTGATCTAGACGAGACTAGACTATCTACAGTTATTTGATATAGAAGAGACACGTCCTTCTATTCAAATCGAAGCCCATCAAGAAATTTATGTGGCATGATACCCAAGCTGAAGATCCCCTTGAAAACTTAACAAAAGTGTTCCATGGTTTGAACTTCACATCTCCACCAACAAAATGTAGTGTAAATATAGGAGCTAGGATATAGTAGTATCTCGATCTATTAACAAAGAAAAACTTTCTGTCTGCATCAAAAGTATAGTGGATTATATCGAGGCGATAACATTAATAAAGTGTCGATATACGGAAAAATAAATCAATCAGACATACAAAGATTTTACGTGGTTCATCCAAAATACAGTTTACGTCTTAGAGCCATCGTAAATTTTTATATATATTAGGAGAAATTCTGCACGTGTATATAAACACTCAACTTCACGATCCCGACCCGAGGAAACCGAGAACAATACCCCCAAACAAATTCACGCCAGCCTGCCCCATCTAGTGGCATGTTATAGTAGAGATTATAAGCCACTTCGATCGATAATAGCCCATTTTAACAAATCTGGCAATTAATTTCGAAGAGAAACATCTCTAATAATCTTGGACTTGGTGGATACATTTTCCTATAGCCTAGGAGAAATCCATATAGTTACACTTACATTAAAAGCGTGGTAAGCTTCTCAAACAGAAAAATTACATGCGGCATGATGCCCACACGAAATTTTACACGACAAACTCGTGAGCTACCAACATCTATCACGAGTCATTTAAAAAAGTATGACTCATCCTTGTCTTATTTAAAAGGAAGGGAGTTGACTTTTGTTTTTTAAAAGAAAGGGAGTGGGTTTGTCAAGAGCATACTTAAAATTGTTAAAAATAATATTATTTAAATAATTATTTTTATTCGCATTTATGATGTTTCCCACCAACCCACCAACCACCAACGTCCCCTTGATGACCAGACGGGAGAGAACAGACTTCATTTTGCTCTTTTGTTCTGGATTCTCCGACATTCTGTGTTCCTTTGTTCTTTAGTTCTCCGACATTTGTTATTTTGCTCGCCGAAGGAAAACGAAGGAAATATTGAAAAAAAGATCAAAATACAGAGTGAGTAGTACTACTGGAGCTCAGCATTTGTCGGGCGATTGTCAAAATATGGGTCGAGATCATATGTTGGCACGATACCCACTTTTTGTTCCTGGGTCGCGACACTGGTCAAGGCTATTGTCAAAATCTGGGTCGAGACCATATGTTGGCTCGAGACCCACACTTTGTTACTGAGTCGCGACACTGCTTAGGCTATGGTCCAAATATGGGTCGCATCACATTTGTTGACGCGAGACCCAGATTTGTGTGGGTCGCGATCCATTTTTTTTCCTGAGTCCTTTCAACTAACGTATTTTATAATAATTTTGCAGGTTATGCCGACAATCATTGTATTTGAGTATGACGGTTAATGAAAAAGTAACAATGATGAAATCCCGGTATTTAAATGGTGTTCAAGGTCTGCTTTGTAAGTGGGAAGCGATTCCTGTTGATGGTGAAATTTGTTCTGTTGAATATATACGAACTGAGATGTACAAGATTATGGGTCTACTTGGCACAGAACGATTGAGAATAAGTCATGTACCGGATATGAGACACTGGCATATGCGTCCAATTTAGATTGAGAATGATAATGATTTGAAAGCTTATTTATATTTTGGATGTCCAAAAGACAGGTCTGTGCTGCATGTTGAAGTTGAACCCAGTATTATCTCTGAAGAAGTTGGGATGGATTCAAGAGCACTTGATATCGTTGGAAGTGCTGAACTGGGAGATAAAATATTGACAAAAACTGTGGGTGGTGGCAATGTGACGGATTACTGCTATATTGAATATTTTGACCGAAATATTGTCTTTACTGAAGTGGTTGAGGTTTCTGTGTCTGAACATGCAAATAATGTTTTTTCATTTCTGAATAATGTTACCGAACAACAAGAAAATGATGTAGAAGACATCGGTGTTGGCGCCGTGCTTTTGGATGATTTGGAGCACATTGTTACTCAACAGGATGAATTTAATGTTGGGCCTAGTGGTGATATATTTTCGTTCACTGACGGTTCTAACTTGTAAGTTGGTCAGGAGTTCCAAAGCAAGGCTGCCGTGCAAAAGGAGTTATCTAAAATTGCTTTGAACTCCTCTTTCGAATTCAAAAGTGTCAAGTCATCTCCAAGTGTATATGCCGTTCGGTACGTTAATAAAGGTTGTACATGGAGAATCTGGACTTCGAAAGTTAGAGACTCCGATATTTTTTTGATTCATACGTACTGCAACACACACACACATGTGATTTGATAGGAAGACGTACGAGACACCGACAAGCAAGTTTATCCATTGTTTGTGACATGTTGGTGGAGAACTTTGAAGGACAACAAGTGACTCCCCAACCAAAATCTATTATGACCATGATGTGCAATAGAGGAGTTGACATTACCTATTACAAAGCTTGGAAAGGTAAACAAATTGCTTATGATCTTCAGAGGTGATCCTGAACAAAGTTTTGCAATTCTACCTTCTTATATGAGCATGGTGGAAAAAATGAATCCAGGTAGCATAACTGATTTAGTACTTGATGAGGATAGTAGATTCAAATATATGTTCCTAGCTTTTGGTGCATGTGTGAAGGGCTATCGATGCATGAGAAAAGTAGTCACCATTGATGGTAATGGTTGAAAGGAAAGTACGATGGCATTTTACTGGTGGCTTCGGATCAAGATGACGATTTTCACCAGTACCCATTGGCTTGGGGCGTTGTTGATGTTGAATCTACAGCTTCATGGAGTTGGTTTCTCACGAAACTACTGGATGTAGTACCTGATGACGAGGATTTGATGATCATATCTGATAGAAATCCGGGGTCATTGTTGCTATTTCCGGAGTGTACCATAACACGCATCATGGTCATTGTATATGGCACTAGTCTCAAAATATGAAATTACGTTGCAAGAAGAAGGGTTGCACTGAAATTTTTATGTACTTGGCAAAGATCTATAAGCAGAGTGACTTCTGTTGACGCAGCGGCGGATCCAGATCCCGCTCCCGGGGCGCAGCGGAAGAATTAAAAATTTAGGAGCCCGGAAACGGTCAATACACCTATATAATAATTCAAACATTCATAGGATGTTTAGAATATACATGTCTGGCAACTAAGCGTCTGGCTCCGACTATTTCTCAAATGGAAATAGCACTTATTTGGTTTCTCCTAATCAGGTCCACGACCGGTTTCCGATTCCTTCGTTGGAATGCACTAGAATCCCAACGAATATTTCGCGAGCAGAACCTCCTCGCCAGGACAATCGCAGCGAAGTGCGACGGCGGCGGCGGCGGGAGGAGGGAGAGGAGGAGAAGGGGAGAATTTGCTGAATAGATTTTTGTTGTGTTTTTCTTTCTCCCTTCATGCCATATTTATAGATTGAGAGAAAGAGTTTGATGTAAACAAAATAGTGAACATCCGTTTCAAGTAGAACTGTGAACATTCGGTTCAAGTAGAACTGTGAACATTCGGTTCAACTCGAACTGTGAACATTCGGATCGACTCCCTCGATTGTGGTCTCATTATTATCCCGATCAATGATTAGATATCACCGATGTGCTCAGTTTACAAAACTGATCATTATGATGTAAAATCAAATTTTCGGACCACTAAATCTATATATGACAGGTTTTACTCTCATTAGCTAAATATGGAAGTTCTACTCCCTTAGCTATTTTTGGGAAGTCATACTCCCAACCTTTCTCCTATTATACTCAACACTTTGAGTACCATATCCTTGTCTGCACGGGAATTGGTAAACCAGTACACTATGTGACCCTCAATGGTTCAGGGATACAGCTAGCCTAAGAACCAGTCGGTCATGGTTAGCGTATAGTACGGTCCTTTCAACTCATATATCCCGATCGAATCAACGACCATTGGTAAATCGAGAGTCGTTAGAGATTCGATAGCCATGCATACATCTTGGAGATCAGAATAGCGACATCACGAGTGCTACCAGGTAAACTCATTTACACTGAAGCACAAGAGTACTCTGGCCAGAGATTTGTCACACTATTATCTCCTCAAATAGCATAGGATATCCACGCATTAGAGCGAGAGGTGAATCCTCGACAACAAGGCATCGACTCCCACATGCTTCGTGACCTCACCCAATCTCGACACCTGATGACCCTCATGGAGTCGGTAAATGAGTCAAAGTGAGACGACTAATCATGTAGAGTCTCAATGATATTTCGAGTAGTAAGGACTAATCCATAAAACCAAGACCTCGGACTCTCCACTCGATAAATGGTAACCACTTGAAGAATCCGAACGAGGGTAGCTCGATAGTTCGCCAGGCAAACCATCCATCTGCATGCTCAGAACATCACAATGTTCTCTACCAATGAAACATGGTACTTCACATCGCAGATGCTAGTCTCAAACTAGGGCGGTCTTATCCTCATTTTGACGGTCCAATCGACTAGGAACAAGTTCAGAATACACAGTGACTATTAGATTTTTTTCATGATAGCTATCATATCCACTATCACATCTAACATACACTATGGTGCATTCTAGGTCTTTATCCAACATGATTGTTAACATTATAAATAATGATGATAAAGAATGACATATATAAAATGTGAATTTCATAAACAAAGATATTTTTACACAAAGAGTCATCAAAAGCCCATACGCCACAAGTTGGCTAGTTGGACACCTACTCTAACAACTTCGACATCGAGTACGAACGTTTCAAGAACACGTATCCCGAGGCCAGAAAGTTTTTGGATGATTATGGCTCTTTAGATCGATGGACTCGAGCCTACAGTCCAAGATCTCGCTACAATATCATGACAACAAATGGGGTAGAATCAATAAATGCAAGGTTACGTGATGAAAGGCAGCTTCCAATCGTTGCATTGTTAGAATCCTTGCAAAAATTAACCACATCTTGGTTTGCGAGGTATCGAAATGCATCTATTGTGTCTACCACAAATTTCACCCCTGCAGTTGAGTCCATCCTACGTGAGAGATATAACGCTGCTCGGTGTATCAAGTTTTTGAATTGGGCCGTCATGAGTTTGAAGTCCGAAACAATGCACATACATCCATCGTGGACCTGGAATCCAATAGAGGCACATGCGGAGAATTTGATATTGACAGGATTCCATGTTCACATGCAATCGCAGTGAGTTGCCTATCAAATTTTGATTTTTATTCGTTGTGCTCGAAATATTATTCTGTTATGTTGTGGTCATTAGCGTATGCTGACCCAATTTATCCAGTTCCGAATCAGAATGAGTGGCCACGCCACGATATTTTCGTGCTACCACCTGTTGTGAAGAGAAGAAGAGGCCGAAAAAAACATGTTTGGGGTGTGGGGTTTAGGGTTTAGGGTATGGGTCTCGCGTTGTGTGGGTGGGTCGCGAGTCATGTTTGTGATTTTTATCTCATCATATTTTAAGTTTTATAACATAAATTTTATATTTATAACATAACATATATATGAGTGATATATAATAGTTCTAAGTTTTATAAAATAAGTTTATATTTATAACATAGCATATATTTGAGCCATATTTATAACATAACATAACATATATATGAGTGATATATATGAGTTCTAAGTTTTATAAAATAAGTTTTATATTTATAACATAACATATATGAGCCATATATATAAGTTTTATAAGTTTATATTATGACATAATATTTATAAATGAATGATAGAATAAGTGTGAGTGATAATACGAAGCCACAAGCATGTAGTTATTATGTTGTTATGTTGTTATAAGTTTTATAAATTCATGCTATACAATGACATAACACATAACATATATGTGTTATAAGTTTAAGTGATGATACAAATCCATATTTATAAGTTTATACTTTGACATAATATATATAAATGAGTGATAGAATTCGAGACCCACTATATCCAGACCCACGTCGAGACCCACCATAGAGACCCATAATATCAAGACCCAACCGCGAGACTCACCGTCGAGACCCACCATAGAGACCCACTATCGAACCTATACGCATTAATTAGCACTGAAGTTCCTGCAAATCTCCACCAACCGTGAGATCTTGATTTTGATGTAGCATAATCATGAAAATCCTTTTTGTGATATATGTCATTATTCATATAACGCTGCTCGGTGTATCAAGTTTTTGAATTGGGCCGTCATGAGTTTGAAGTCCGAAACAATGCACATACATCCATCGTGGACCTGGAATCCAATAGAGGCACATGCGGAGAATTTGATATTGACAGGATTCCATGTTCACATGCAATCGCAGTGAGTTGCCTATCAAATTTTGATTTTTATTCGTTGTGCTCGAAATATTATTCTGTTATGTTGTGGTCATTAGCGTATGCTGACCCAATTTATCCAGTTCCGAATCAGAATGAGTGGCCACGCCACGATATTTTCGTGCTACCACCTGTTGTGAAGAGAAGAAGAGGCCGAAAAAACTAAATAGACTTCCTTCCGTCGGTGAATTTAGTAGAAGATGAACTTAAATCTGTATCTGTTTGTAATTGTAAATTCTTGATTGTTGCAATTGTAAATTCTTGATTGTTGCAATGGGTCTCGAGCTGAGAGTGAGACTCGTGAGTTGGAATGGGTCTCGAGTAGGGGTCTCGCGTTATGGGTGGGTCGCGAGTCTGAGAGTGGGTCTCGTGAGTTGGAATGGGTCTCGAGTAGGGGTCTCGCGTTATGGGTGGATCGCGAGTCATGTTTCATGTTTGGGGTGTGGGGTTTAGGGTTTAGGGTATGGGTCTCGCGTTGTGTGGGTGGGTCGCGAGTCATGTTTGTGATTTTTATCTCATCATATTTTAAGTTTTATAACATAAATTTTATATTTATAACATAACATATATATGAGTGATATATAATAGTTCTAAGTTTTATAAAATAAGTTTATATTTATAACATAGCATATATTTGAGCCATATTTATAACATAACATAACATATATATGAGTGATATATATGAGTTCTAAGTTTTATAAAATAAGTTTTATATTTATAACATAACTATATTTGAGCCATATTTATAACATAACATAACATATATATGAGTGATATATATGAGTTCTAAGTTTTATAAAATAAGTTTTATATTTATAACATAACATATATGAGCCATATATATAAGTTTTATAAGTTTATATTATGACATAATATTTATAAATGAATGATAGAATAAGTGTGAGTGATAATACGAAGCCACAAGCATGTAGTTATTATGTTGTTATGTTGTTATAAGTTTTATAAATTCATGCTATACAATGACATAACACATAACATATATGTGTTAAATCTTGTTAGCCATAGCCGCATGGTACGACTATGAGATATGGCAAATGGATGTGAAAACTGCGTTTCTTAATGGAAACATTAAGGAAGAGATCTATATGACGCAACCTGAGGGTTTCACATCTGTTGGAAGCGAGCATAAGGTATGCAAGCTTCAAAGATCGATCTACGGTCTCAAACAAGCATCGAGGAGTTGGAACCTGAGATTCGATGAAACAATTAAGGAATTTGGTTTCATCAAGAATCCCGAGTGTTGGAGTAGCCACGGCGGATTCGGATCACGCCTCCCGGTGAGGCAGCGGAAGAACAAAATATCGGGAGACGATCAATACGATAAAAACAAAACACAACCATAGGGTGTTTAAGATTGCTACCTTGCTGGCAACTCGTGCCTGGCTCCGACCAGTTTCGTAAAGAAAACGGCACTTCACAGTAGGCGGCGGTAGATGTCGTCAATCAGGTCCATGACCGGAGACGGGATTCCTTCGTCAGCCTGCACTAGAAGGCCTGACGAGATCGACGCGGACGGATTCTCTTCGTCAAGATTGGCCGGAAACAATTTTCCGGCGAAGAGAGGCGGCGGCGGCGACGGCTGCTTATGGAGAGGAGGGAGGGCGGCGGCCAATATTAGGTTTAGGGTTTTGTATCAAGTGTTTTTTCTATTACAATTAAATCCTAAGTCTATTTTGAATTGACTTAGTGATGGGTTTGGATCCGGCCCAACGGGCCCGGGTCCAACGGATGAACATTCTGTTCATCCCCATCATCGAGACTTAATCGTAACTCCGATCGCCGATCAGATCGGACCGATCGACTCAGTTTCCAAAACTGAATATTATGATCTGAAAAACCATTTTTCAGAACCCCAGTGCAAAATGACCGTTTTGCCCCTCAACATCGGCAAATCACGATTTGACCTCTGTTGACTTTTTAGGAAGTCGCACTCCAAAAATCCTCTTTGTATGCTCAACACATTGAGCTGAGTATCCGTGCGGGAATCTCGAATCCAGTACTTGTGTGACCCTCAATGGTTCAGGGATACATCTAGCCGTGGGTCCACAACCATTGTGGCTCCGGAATCACAATTCCGGATCTGCCCAACGGATCATGGTAAGAGCGTCTAGCAACATCGCCCCATGATCCCCTAGGTATCACTGATAGTGCCTGCAAGAACCATTTGGTCGTGGTTAGCGTACGGTACGGTCCTTTCAATCCATATATCCCGATCAGATCAACGACCATTGGTAAATCGAGAGTCGCTATAGATCCGATAGCTATGCGTACATCTTGGAGATCGAATAGTGAAATCGCGAGTGTAACTAGGTAAACACATTTACCTAAAACACTTCTAGTACTCTGGCCAGAGATTTATACACTATTATCTCCTCAGATAGCATAGGATATCCACGTATGTCTGCGAGCGGTGAATCCTCGACAACGATGCATCGACTCCTACATGCATCGGGGTCTCACCCAATCCCGACGCCTTATGACCCCAAGTGAGTCGGCAAACGGGTCAAAGTGAGACGCCTATCATGTAGAGTCTCAATGACGTTTCGAATCGTGAGGACTAATCAGTACAACCAAGACCTCGGACTTATCCACTCGACAAATGATAACCACTTGAAAAATCCGAACGAGGGTAGTTCGATAGATCACCAGATCACTATCTATCTGCATGCTCAGAACATCACAATGTTCCCTACCAATGAAAAATGGTACTTCACATCGCAGATACTAGTCTCGAGCTCGGGCGGCCTTATCCTCATTTTGACGACCCAATCGACTAGGAACATGTTTAGAATACACAGTGACTATTAGATGTGTTTCATGATAGCCGTCATATCCACTATCACATCTAACATACACTTTAGTGTATTCCAGGTCTTTACTCAACGCAATTGTTAATCATCATACAACACAATGAAAGTAAAGAATGCCATATAAATAAATGAGAATATCATATATAAAGATTGTCATATACAAGAGTTTATAAACCCACACGCCACAAGTTGGCTAGTTGGGCATCTACTCTAACACCGAGGAGCCATGTGTATATAAGAAGGTAGTTAAAAGCGCTGTGACATTCCTCGTACTTTATGTTGATGACATTCTACTCATTGGGAATGATGTAGGAATGCTGCAATCAACTAAAGTTTGGTTGTCTAGTAGATTTTCGATGAAGGACATGGGTGAAGCATCCTATATTCTTGGAATAAAAGTCTATCGGGATAGATCTAAACGAATGCTCGGACTCACCCAAGCCACCTACATCGATACCATACTTAAGAGGTTCTCTATGGAAGAGTCCAAGAGAGGAAACCTACCTATGTGCCACGGGGTCACTCTATCTAAGTCTATGTGTCCGAAGACTGATGAGGAGATAGAGAGTATGACATGTGTGCCATATGCCTCGGCAATAGGTAGTATTATGTATGGCATGATCTCCACTAGACCGGATGTCACATATGCTCTGAGTGTCACGAGCCGCTACCAGGCCAACCCCGGCCAATTACATTGGAAGGCTGTGAAGGATATTCTTAAGTACTTACGAAGGACTAAGAATATGTTCATGGTCTATGGGGGTGGTGAACTGAAACTGGAAGGCTATACTGATTCTAGCTTCCAGTGTGACGTGGATGATTCGAAGTCAACCTCTGGATTTGTATTCATGCTCAATGGTGGTGCTGTCTCTTGGAAGAGTTCCAAGCAAGACACCATCGCGGATTAAACCACTGAGGCTGAGTACATCGCAGCATCAGCTGCTGCTAAGGAGGCAGCTTGGATAAGGAATTTCGTCCAAGAGTTGGGCGTCATTCCTAATGGAGTTGGTTCAGTCCCGGTGTACTGCGACAATACGGGTGCCGTTGCGCAAGCAAAGGAGCCTAGGTCTCACCAAAGATCCAAACACATACTGAGGAAATACCACATAATCCGGGATATTGTGGCTAGAGGTGACATAGCAGTTGAGAGAGTCGCCTCTGTGGACAACGTTGCTGATCCACTTACGAAGCCCTTGCCAGGACCGTTGTTTGAAAAACATCACGAAACAATGGGACTGCGTCTGATGAGTAGTTGGCTTTAGGGCAAGTGGGAGATTGTTAGAGTAGATGCCCAACTAGCCAACTTGTGGCGTGTGGGTTTATAGACTCTTGTATTTGACAGTCTTTATATATGATATTCGCATTTATTTATGGCATTCTTTACTTTCATTGTGTTGTATGATGATTAACAATTGCGTTGAGTAATGACCTAGAATGCGCTATAGTGTATGTTAGATGTGATAGTGGGTATGACGGCTATCATGAAACACATCTAATAGTCACTGTGTATTCTGAATTAGTTCCTAGTCGATTGGGCCGTCAAAATGAGGATAAGGCCACCCTAGTTCGAGACTAGTATCTGCGATGCGAAGTACCATATTTCATTGGTAGGGAACATTGTGATGTTCTGAGCATGCAGATAGATAGTGACCTGGTGATCTATCGAACTACCCTCGTTCGGACTTTCCAAGTGGTTACCATTTGTCGAGTGGATACGTCCGAGGTCTTGGTTGTACTGATTAGTCCTCACGACTCGAAACGTCATTGAGACTCTACATGATAGGCGTCTCACTTTGACCCGTTTGCCGACTCACTTGGGGTCATTAGGCGGCGGGATTGGGTGAGACCCCGATGCATGTAGGAGTCGATGCATCGTTGTCGAGGATTCACCGCTCGCTTACATGCGTGGATATCCTATGCTATCTGAGGGGATAATAGTGTATAAATCTCTGGCCAGAGTACTAGAAGTGTTTTAGGTAAATGGGTTTACCTAGTTACACTCGCGATGTCACTATTCGATCTCCAAGATGTATGCACAGCTATCGGATCTTTAGCGACTCTCGATTTACCAATGGTCGTTGATCTGATCGGGATATATGGATTGAAAGGACCGTACTGTACGCTAACCACGACCAACTGGTTCTTGCAGGCACTATCAGTGATACCTAGGGGATCATGGGGCGATGTTACTAGACGCTCTTACCATGATCCGATGGGTAAGTCCGGAATTGTGATTCCGGAGCCACAATGGTTGTGGGCCCACGGCTAGCTGTATCCCTGAACCATTGAGGGTCACACAAGTACTGGATTCGAGATTCCCGCACGGATACTGAGCTCAATGTGTTGAGCGTAGGAGGAGGATTTTTGGAAGTTAGACTTCCTAAAAGTCAACAGGGGTCAAATTGTGATTTCCCGCTGTTGAGGGGCAAAACTGTCATTTGGACTAGGTAATCTGAAAAATCGTTTTTCGCATCATAATATTCAGTTTTGGAAACTGAGCCAATCGATCCGATCTGATCTACGATCGGAGTTATGATGAAACCGTGGTGATTTAAATGAACTGAGTGTTCATATAGGACTTGGGCCTGACCCAAGTCCAATGGGCCGGTTCAAGCCCATCTACCAACTTTATTAATAAAGATGGTTAGGGCTTAATGAGACACCACAACTAATTGCATAACCTAAACCTAGCTCCTAAGTGCGCCGCCCCTCCTCCCAAAACATCCCCTCGGCCGCGCCGCCTCCCACGCGCCGCCCGCCGTTGATTGATCGGACTTGCTCCGATCAGTTTTTCGAGGAGAATCCGTCTGCGTTGATCTCGTCAGGCCTTCTAGTGCAGGCTGACGAAGGAGTCTCCCTTCCGGTCGTGGACCTGATTGATGAATCTACAGCCGCCTACCGTGAAGAGCCGGTCTTCTTGTAATTCCGGTTGGAGCCAGGCGCAAGTCGCCAGCAAGGTAATTGACTAAACGCCCTATGAATGGTTCATAGTTTGCAGTAGTTTTTAATTGTATTGAACGTTTTCCGGCCTAATTTTATTCTTCCGCTGCCTCGCCGGGAGACGGGAGACGGATCCGCCACAGTTCCCCAACACATACATCCCATCTAAATTTAATAGGGTAGTTAAAAGGATTGTTTACTTCATTTCTATATAAGATAAGCAATCCCGCTAGTATTGTAGAAGTATTACTTACTTATTAACATCCCTCAATTGTTTGTTGCGTCGTAATGTCGGGTCGCGAGTCTGATAATTCTGTTGAGAGTGTCACTAATAAGTGGCATGACGTAGTACCAATTCATTTAACCGAAATGATCCCTGTTATTTATCTCGACTCAGATGATGAAGTCGAGATTTTAACCACACCTCCTAAACGACGGAATACCGGCACCGAACAACATGTCGGTGAAAGTTCATGCATAAAAAAAGAACCGAAGGATTAGCAGTCACCAGCAAAGGAGGAAGCAGATACCAAGGACAAGGACATCGAGACCACATTCGAGACCCACACCAAGAGACCCACACTCGAGACCCACAGTGCAGAACTGTAATCGATATATTATTTTTCATTAATCTACTATTGTTCTTTAAATTACATATCATGCTCATGCTAGCCTTTACACTCGAGACCACGCTTGAGACCCACACACGAGACCCACACGCGAGACCCACACTCGAGACCCACACAATCGTATGTATAACAAAAGAATACTGAATGCAATAACAGAAACAGAAACTGAAACAGAAACTGAATGCAGTAACGTGTAAAAGGAATCACACTATATAAACTACAAAATTTCGTAAACTACAACTACAAGTACACACACTCTCAATCCAACATCCACGATTGATTCCACAAACTACAAGTAAAAATTTTTCTAAAATCTGAAACCACTGCATCGTTTAGAGTATAAACATTCCGGTCAGCTAATGTAAAGGTTGCAGCTGCAATGGCATAAACTCCACACTCACACCCATCGCCACTAAAATATGCGGCATCATGCGAGCTAGTGGCGTGACTTCTTGCAGAATAATCTTGCAGTTTGAATCCACACTATGGTCTGAATCCAAAATGACCAGTTTCTTAGCTTCTGGAACAATTCTAGCAAGAACCCAGTGGCCATTGAAGCAATACGGCACCAAAATAAAAGCTGCCTTATCCCATGGTGTTGATGGCCAATCATCTATTTCCCCCCTCGTGTACACAAGAATAGTCTCCGGTACATTGGTAGGACCACCTTCGATGAATGCACCCTGCACGATCATGGAGAAACAACTATCCATCATCGCTACGTCTCCACGAAATATGTAGGGGTATGCCTTCTTCAACTCCAGGAGACCCCGGAAGCATTCATCGACGTGCTGAAATATGTTTAAAGTAATTTTTAATTTTTGCTAAGACAAAAGTAATACCATAACTGTTACAAAAATAAATATACTTACTTCAGTGAAAATCCAAGTCCCAGGAGTGGCCATCTCAAGGAAAAAGCCCTTCCGGTAAGCTGTGATGAAGCATCGTTTCTTTTCACCATCACTCAGATGCTCAATCTCCAGCTCTGTTCTTGCCCACGACCTTTGAATGATGATCTGCATCCTCTGTTCTAGAGAAAGAGCAACAAATTCAGCAAGGTCTTGGTCAATTCTCGTTGATCCCTCGGACTGGTTCCTTTCAAACTGATCTCCCTCTACTACCAAACATATCACATCAGTATAGACTATGGATATACGTGTTATAATACATTAGAGGTCACATGTATATGACAAACACGACTTACCAGTTTCAGGGATCGACTTTGTTGATCCATCGGTCTGGTTCCCTTCAACCTGAGCTCCCTCTACTGTCATACATCAATCACATCAGTATAGACTATAGATATACGTGTTATAAGACATTAGAGGTCACATGTATATGACAAACACGACTTACCAGCTTCAGGTGTCGACTCTCTCGAGCCACTCTCCTCCTACCGTACTGGCGAAAACTGAAACATCCGCGCCACCTTGGTCCACCCTGCCACCTCTGGCGACCCAGTCCATGTCACCTCACTCACTGAGGCAGCATAGACAAATCCAACTCTGCCACATATAATATATTGTAAATTAAACTCAAATAAAGTACGAGCACAAACAGAACTTACCAAATCCATCAGGCGAATCCATCGATGGTATCTTCTCCGCCCTTTCTGCCGTCTCACCTGCCAAAAAACAAAGATGAATTTATTAACATAACATTGCAGTTTCAACATTATAAGATCACAAATAAAAACTTACCATCAGTGGTAATGACTGGGCTCTTGAAGCTCAACATGTCTGATTGCAGGCTTTTCAGTATATCCATCATATGGGCTTGCTGCTGCAACATCATGGTCAGTTGAGCCTCTACTACAGTCATACGCTCTTCAAGCCTTTGAAGACGGGATGGACTGCCATGGGGTGGACTGCGAGGAGATGGATTGCGTGGAGTTGGACTGCGAGGAGGTTTACTGCCATGGGGTGGACTGCGAGGAGGTGTACTGCCATGGGGTGGACTGCGAGGAGGTGGACGTCGTGGAGTTGGACTGCGAGGAGGTGTACTGCCATGGGGTGGACCTCGAGGAGGTGTACTGCATGGAGTTGGACTGAGGCACCGCTGGCTGCAAACTACCTTCAGTCCACGACTCATCAACTCCGACATGCGTCGCGACTGCGCATTCATTCGAAACAACGAGATCACCAGAGATATAGTGCGCATACAAAAACTCCGCATCAGTAGGAGTAAGCATCCCACTCGCGTCCTACATTAATTTAATTTTCTATCAGCTAACACAAAAACATAAGCAAATACAAATTTCTGATCATTTGAATTTCATATGCATACTTACCTCGCATTGGCTACCACTGAATGCAGCAACGACATAACTGAGCGAAGGGACATGGTTCTTATGCCATTTCCTCATCACCCGGTGGCACATCCGGGGCAGTGAGACGTTTGTATCCTCTCTACGAGTTGCAAAAGCCTCGGCAACACCGTTATAGACTTCATAGGCTAATATCTTACAAAAAAGGAATAAACCACATATTATTTAAATGAAACATATCAATTTAAAGAATTAGTCTATACAAACATATAAATATAAATATACTTGCAATGGCTGAACAAACCCACTGAGATGGAACTTCCAAATCCGCTGAAGTTCGGATCCCTCTTCCGTTCTTTGCTAAATTGGTAACCTCTTCAAATCTAGCTCTGAGGTCTTTTCGAAGACCAAATAAAACTTCCTCGTAGGCCAACCTACCCCATGGGTAGGTATTAAAACTATCCATATCATCCACCAGCCTCATCCAATGTGGGTCAACCACTTCCTTCTTCCTTTTCCTCCAAGGACCCAATACTGCGGAGGCAAAGTATAAGCTAGCCAGCTTAATTTTCTCCAGGTCAACCTCAACCCCAATCCCTTCTTCATATTCATCAATACGGGCCCTCAAATCTACCAATGTAACAGTACTCATCCCAGGAAAATGACTTCTATGCAATCCATCCTCCTCAGGAATCGCAGGATAAGTACTTGAACAGTTAAGCCCTGTTATAAGCCATACTCCAGCAAAGAAAACCTCACGGCCTCTTGTGGATGACCATCCAAATTCGGTCCCACAGTCCACGGCCTGCCTGCTTATCAAGAGCCATAATAATTGGTTCGAGTTAAGATAATCAGAGGCATATCTAATCAGATTGCCAAACTGCCCGTCTTGGACCATTCTTTGAAGCTCACGTTCATTCAAAAATGAGAGAATTCTTTCACAAACTTCATGATATTGTGATCCCAATGTTATTTTGCAGTCAAAAACTTGCTCTTTCTCAAGTTTTGTCGGATAATAAATCTACAAGACAGAATAAAAGAAAATAAAGAAAATTAGGAAGACAAAACATGGGTCACGACAGTAAAAAACTCTTCACACATCGAGACCCACACATCGAGACCCACATTTGTCGCCAGATTCATCACACAATCGCGACCCACAACAATCTACAGATCGCGACCCACAACGGTCTACATATTAGAGACCCACATAGTCTACAGATCGCGACCCGCAATAGTCTACAGATTCGCGACCCACTACGTCGAGACCCACACAGCCAGTCAACAGATTCACGACACAAACCATCGAGACCCACCAATCTCGACATGCACATACTGGACATTCATCAATCGCGACCCAAACACTCAAATCATTTCATAACAAAACTCGAACATGAAACGTCGAAAGCAATAACAATAACAACCGCGACCAAACACTCAAGATTTTAGGTTGTTGTACGTACCACGTGGTTAATGCCGAATGTTCTTTCTTGTAGTTCCATGTCCACGGCTTCGGTTGCTTTGCGTTTCACCATTTTGCAACTCAAACAATGAACACAATGCGGTTATTTTGATTTTTGGATGAGGGTTTCGTCGAGTCTTGGTAAGAAGATGATGAGCCGGTGCGTTTATGAGTCTGTGTTGATGGGAATTGTATACGTCGAGAGTGAAGTGGTTATGATTTTCAAAAGTCGTGTAACATTTTTTATTTTTTTATTTTTCAAATTTGTTGGTATTTTTAAGTTATGAACTGGGTTTTTAAAAATCTAATCGATGATTTTTAGATTTATTATCGATTAAATCATTATTTGATATAACGAATAAAAACTTAAAAAACAATCTTGCTCCCTTCCATCTAATTAATCTGTCTATCACCTTTTTCCTAATTTTCCCCGTCTATCACTCCATTCTCATCGCTCTGACAGCGTCACCGAGACTAGTACAATAATTATTGGTGCTGTAAGAGGATTGAAGAATACGAGGAAAGACGGAGAATTAATCCACGGTTTCTTGAAGGAAAATATGTGATTTTTGTGGGAATTGTTTGAACCTGTCACCTGCCTGTTACGCGTGTTTCTACGAGGAAAGATAAAAAACCGGTGGTGGGTTCTTCTCACTGCATGTGATTATCGCCTTCTTCGATGTTTGAGTGGGTAAGATTTTGGAGTTTCTAAGTTTCTGATGCTAAATTGGGCTCTTGTGTGTTTCTTTCGAGTTTTTGGAATTGGTGTTCGTGTGTTTTCTTTGAGCTGAAGTTTTCGTCAATTGGTATTTGGCTTGTGAAATTTGTGAGAAATTCCAGAAGAAAGTATGTTTCATGCTCCCCTTAAAATTCATATGGGACTTATGCTTCTTGTGGTGGTGATTGTAGAATGATTTGGAAAGTTTTGTAGGAATAAACTCATAAATATTTTCTTGATTAAAAAAAAAACCAAAGATGTATGCCTTGGTTGTACTATTTTAACTAGATCTTTCTTTTTACTTTTTTCACCCTTGATGGTGTTCGACTGAGTGCTAACTTCTATGTAATTTATTGTGTTTCATTTTCAGGTTCTACATTAATATAGAGAGAACTACTTTTGGCGATGACAAATAGGGTGGGTAAACGTTTTTCATCTCTGAGCCTGCAGGCGCTAGGTCCTGTATTGAATTTCATATAAAATTTGATTTATCGATGAAGATAGATTGGTGAACATAGCTGCCCTGTGCTGTAAATCCTTTGTGAATCAAAGGAGAGAGAACTGAAGTAAAATGGGTCAACCACAGCCTCCATCTTTTGATTATGCTGTTCCAGAATCTGCTTCACTTGACCCATCAAAATACTACTTTGATGTTCATGCAAGTCATAATACTCGTGGATCAGGTCTTCTCAGCTTAAAGAAGAGAGGTCATAATCTTGGAAGTAGGTCTTGGATAAAGATTGATAGGAGTGGGAATTCAAATATATTGGAACTGGATAAGTTCACGATAATGAGACGTTGCAATTTACCTTCAAGAGATCTGAGGCTTCTGGATCCTTTGTTTATCTATCCCTCCACTATATTAGGTCGTGAATCCGCTATTGTAGTTTGTCTTGAACAGATTAGATGTATAATCACTGCTGATGAGGTTATTTTGATGAACTCCCTGGATGGCTCGGTGCTACAATACAAGTCCGAATTGTGCAAGCGGCTTGAGACATCTATAGATCAATCTGGTAAGGTCTCTAACTACTGAAGCACGGTTACACATGAAATGGGCCCTACTTATGCAGTAGTTTTGTGTCAATGGGCAATGGCCAATAATTCAGATGCTTGTTTGAGGACATCCTCCTTTCAAAATGCTCCTCAGATATGTAAATGTTGAAACTGTGTAATTCATTAATGCCATAAAAAAATTAAAATGGTGGCAAAACAGGTTAATTATATACTACTTCGTATGATAAAAATATTGTAAAGATCAACTTGCTATACATGTTTCAGACACCAACACCTCATTTGATTGTGTATGTTTCTTATGGTTCATTTCTTTTGCTTCATCAATTAATTAAGATTTATCCTGCATGTTTAGTTTTCGTTGTATCTGATGGTTCATTTCTTTTGCTTTATCAATTAATCACTTCATTTTGGAAAATATGCTTATCATCTCACATTGTGTTCTAATTTGATACAGATGATCTACCTTTTGAATTCCGTGCCTTGGAGCTTGCTTTGGAACTTACTTGTATCTCTCTCGATGCTCAGGTATGCAGCTTCATTTAATGTGATCAATAGATTCTTCTGGAATGGTCATATTTGTTAGTCTCTTTCAGAAGAAAATCCAATGTACCAAATATTTAGATAGAAGAGAAGTCCAAGGCACCAATTATTTGATCGGCATTATTTTTACTAATAGTGCATTTTGGGCTACATATTACCCAATTTAAATAATTGTTTATGCTATAAAAAAGTAGGAATAAAATTATATTATTTTAGTTACATTGAATGTTAATAATGTATGAAAAGCCAAGTTTAAATTCTAACTTCAATTTACTAATTAAGAAAATCAATGTGGTTCAATTATTGGCTTGTTCAATATATGGTATTAGATAGATAAATAGCATGTGCAAGGATAATTTTGGGGGTTCCCATAAGATTGTTATTTCTATGTGCTTGACTATCATTTTTGTGTAAATTGAAGAAGACTACTGTTTTTCTTCCAACTATTTAATTCTTTTCTTCTTTTTGGACTTAGTCTTCACGCCCCTGTACATTTCTACGAATAATGATATAGTTCCGACAAAAAACATTCTTGTATTAAATAATTTTCATGTGGTATTAAACCTCAGCAATCTAGCAGGAAAATGAATTAGAAATGGAGATATATCCCATGCTTGATGAGTTAGCATCAACCATAAGCACTCTGAATCTAGAGCGTGTCCGTAGGTTCAAAGGCCAGCTTCTTGCCTTGACTCAGCGAGTTCAAAAGGTTTGTGATGAAATAGAGCATTTGATGGATGATGATGGTGATATGGCTGAGATGTATTTAACAGAGAAGAAGGAAAGGAAGGACTTCATATCTAGCAATGATACAGACGATCAACTTAATATCTCACGAAATTTCAAGGTTGAATCCAAATCTGCTCCAGTTTCTCCAGTTGGATCGTGCAGTGAAGTTCAAAAACTGCAGAGAGCTTTCAGCAGTATCAATTCCAGCAAACAAGAAAGCTTCTTAAGTTCATCAAGTTCTGGGGAAAACATTGATCAACTTGAAATGTTACTTGAAGCATACTTTGTTGTTGTGGACAATACCCTCAATAAGTTACTTTCGGTAAGTGAGAAATCTGTGAAAGAAGAGCTATTTTTAGCAATTGCCATCAGTGCCTAGGAACCAGATAACCAAATTGTGGAAGATTTACCTCTTGTAGGTCCAAATGCAAAATACAATTAAAACATTTAATTTTACATCTGATATATGTATAGACGGTTTGTCCTACATATACCTAGACTCTGGCATTCAACACAACTCGTAGCATTATATATGTGATAACAGTATGTGCACATTATTGCTGCTATGCTTATAACTAGAGTTTATGCCAAAATAAAGCAACATGTCAAAAAATCGCATTGCTGCTGTTATTGAACTTAGATGTTTCACACTCATTTTTCATGACATTGCAGCTTAAAGAGTACATTGATGATACTGAGGATTTGATCAACATAAAACTGGTAAGAATTGGTGTTGCACATTGGATTCTTTACGTCAAATAAGCTGCCACCATCAAATTCTGTTTTGTAATTATCACTTCCACAGGGAACTGTTCAGAATCAGCTTATTAAATTTGAATTGCTTCTGACGGCCGCCACGTTTGTTGCTACAATATTCGCTGTAGTTGCTGCTGTCTTTGGTATGAACTTTGAAGATTCAGTATTTGATCTCCCCACAACTTTTAATTGGGTTCTTGTATTAACTGGAGTATTCTGCGTGATTTTATACTCGGCCTTCTTGATATATTTTCGGCACAAGAAAGTATTTCCTCTGTAGACTGACTCTAAGCTGGGATCTCTCAAATTCACTGGTTTTAAATTTGGTTAGCAATTGCTATTAAATTCATGGGTTCCTTGTGCATGAATCTCTCTTGGGAACAAGTTAAGATCAATAATATAATGGTGTTTTTAGAGGGTTCCTGATTTGTCAGCAGATGAAGAATTATGGTGTTTGAAGTTCACCAATTATCGCTTGGTTTGCGGTACATGTGGGATTCATCTATATTCTTGAGGAACCATGCATGTTGGCGACACGATTCAGAGGTGTATAGTCTCCTATTGAGTGCATTCTCCTGTCATGTAGGATACAATGTTCGTATCTATAAGCTAGTCATGATTCAAGGATCACAAGTACAGGGGGGAAACACCTTTGAACTCTGAGGATATCTAAAACAAATGGTATACCTTTCCATTCTACTGATCTTGTACAGTAACAACAGGTTTACTTTGTATTTTGTCGATGCCTGGAGCCACAGTGATAGGGATGACAAGGGACCGGACGAGTCCGATCCGGTTAAACAGGTCCACAAGCGGTGGACCTACCCGAGAGACCCGCATTTGACCATATATATGTCTGTAAGGGTATGGTTATTATAAAAATATATCATTGTAATTTATATTCTGTCCCAAGTTGAATTTAAAATTAATAGATTTTAATTTGAATAATGTTTTTCCAAAGAAAATTTAAGTTATTTCTACCTTTAATGGCTATTCATAGTTAAATTTTTTTATATATATACTAAAATTGAAAAAATGAATAATTGTTAGCAAATCCAGTGGGTTCATCGTTCAATTTGTCGTGCGTGGCCCAGTTTTTGCCAAACCTTCCCATCCTAGACAAGGAACGATGTTCTTGATTATTATTGAAAAAGTACCCATTTTGGCCCTGTTTGGTGATGCTTTCTAAAGTTGCTAAAACAAAACTCAACAATTGAGATTTTTCTCTTATTATTTCAACATGATAAAACATATTTTTCTCTAAATAACACATTTCATATTTCAAGAGAGATTTTGTTTATGTTAAAGGATGATACAAGGAAGAATGGTAATAGTTCAAATAATAAGATTAATTTGATAGTGATACCTAGTCAAATTTTAAAAGAGAGAGCAAGTATGAAACTTTGATCACCAAAGCAAAATAAAAATAAAAGATGAACAAAGATAATTCGTTTCATCTTTTTCCTCCTCTCTTATGGTACTGAAACCCCGTCTCCTTTCGTCCTCCAGTTTTTTTTTAAAATGTATTTCATTTTGTGGTTGATTTACTAAATAAATACAGATTCTTTCCTTGAATCATGGGCTTCATTTTGTGGTAAACACCTCGCGCTTTTATGGAAGTTCGAAAATTGCTGAATAGCATAAGTTGATATTTGAGTTGGTATCGGAGTTCATAATATGCTGGGGAACAAGTATTTGAGCAGGTTAGATTCGAATTTTAGGGTGTATTTATACTTTGTTGTGAGAAACAGCATCGGGTAGACATGGCCACGGGTCGAGTCGGGTCTAGTTGGGTTTGGGTCGTGAATTTTCGAACCAGGAACGTAACCTTGCATCACGGTTAAGAGTTGGATCGGGCAGGTTCCCGGTCCCCTTTTTTTTTTAAAAAAAAATGAAATTGTGAGAAAACCGTTTCACCCGTCCGGACCGGTTCGTATACATATGGTCCGGGTATGTTTCCGGGTCAAAACCGTTGATCCAATTAAATTGGTCTGCTGGCCACGGGTCGAGGCCGGTCCGGTTTTCGGGTCGACTCGGCCAAGGTTTAACATAGGGATGAAAATATTGTCGGTAATCCAATGAAATATTATTTAGTTGTCAAGAATAAATATGATTGTAGTAACAAGGTCTCACGTCGTTGCATCAAATACTTGTTTTTTTTTTTTAACTTCAATTACTATAAATCATTGATTCAAATGGGAGAATTTCGTTAAAAACACTTGAAAAAAACATTCCACTTCATGGAAATACATTGAAAGTGTAACCCAACGCTTTTCTCATCAAGCAAGCACTCACTCATATTCTCCAATTTGAAGCTGCTTTCTTCAAATGAAAGAGATGGACAACAAAAGCAAGAACCCTGAAATCCCAGAAAAAAAGAAAATGAAAAGCACTTTCAGGCACAAATTCAGGCAAAAAGTGGACACAAAAAGCAAGACACCGCTGCACAAGATCCTTGATTAAGGAAGACTTTCTGTAAAAAGGACATGAAGTCAAAGAAAACTAAAAAGCGATTCCCTTTTTTACCTCCAATAATCAATTTGGTTTGAATTTTGTGTCTCCAAGTCCCACTCCAACCATATCCTACATCATTAAACGAATATCAGTTCCATTAGAGTGCATCCTAAAGGCTGTGGAGAACAAGATGAGATGAAACACTGAGACGAGAACCGAAATCGTGATAACATTATGAGTATAGTTTCAAACTATGCATGTATAAAGCAAACTTAACTAAAGTAACATTGTTAGAGACCAACTCACCTCTGCCATAGCAATTTATGGGGGAACTTTTCCGGTTCTGGCAAATGCAGGCAAAGGACTTCGTCACACCAGAGAACCCACAGAACCCTCCACTGTCCTCACAGTTCTTGCATCCACTGCTGAAGTAAGACTCGTTATACTGCAACAAAAGGCCATACTGCCATTTCATTGGATCGCCCTTGTCGCCTCCGAACCCATATATTCCAGAATACGATGAGCACTGGAGCTTAGGAAGATCCAGATCATTTCTTGAACCAAGAACAGTAGTTGGATCATACACACAGCAAGTGGATATCGGCGCATTTGGTTCGAGGCCGATCCCCGTCAGGTCTTTGCACGAATACAACCCCTTGCACAAATCCAAACCGGATCCTGTGTTACAGAAATCTGTGTTTTGATCAAAAACAGGGGAAGTACCAGAACATCCCATTAGAACAAATATGTTATCTTCCATTACAGTGAATGGACTGGCATGATCCAAGATAAAACTTCCAGAGTTCTGCATTGACGAACAAGTAGACATGAAGGGGTCGGATACGGTAAGCGTGTTACTCGAGTAGTCTATCGAAGATATCTCGTAAACGCCACTGCCAGTAGAGAACTCGAGAGTGCCTGAACTAGTGCACTTGACATATTCGGCAAACACGGGGTGTCCACAACCAAAACGTGAACCAAAAGGGAATTTTATGGTGATGTTGCCACACTTATCATGGCAAGTGCCACTCAGGGGCATGATACTTGGAATAGCATGTAGAGGGTATACTAAGATGAAGACGAACAAGAGCGAATGGGTGATGGTTGACAACGATTCAGCGTAAAACAACATGAGTATCAAGAGTAAATAACAGTATGCAAATGTGCTTCACGAAGAGCAAAAATAGATAAATGGTATTTTAAAAGGAAACAAAGAATTCTCCTTTTGGTAAAGAGGATTAGTTTTTCAAATTTCTCAAAAGCAGCGCCCAAACCTTATGTGAATACAGCCAATAACCTTCTGTTTATGCTTCCAAAACCAAGTTACTTTGAAACCAATACACAATAATGGTAAACAAACGTGTTAGAGAATGGGAAGAATATGAACTTAAGGTAGATGTTAATTAAGACCATGTATCCGGGTCTAACTCCACTCCATCTTAAATGTTGGTTGAGAACTGTCCAAATCCATATGTAAATTGAGATATCTACTACACCACATGCCCAGGAATGTATATTTGAAAACTGAGGTATACAAGATACTCAATAATCTTTACTTATATATACATATTGTATTTACATAACTCTAGAGTGTCGTATCACATATCTTATAAAATTTAGTACATAAGCTATGTCAAGCATGTCACATACAGTATAAATATAGCTTTTTATAGATACATCTTAGATCAATTTTTGTATCCTTGATGTATCAATCTAACTAACCTGAATCTCTATCATCAGATATCATCTAATGCAATCCGTCAACGAATGTCTATAAAAATATTCATTGTTTATAAATGGAAGTATCATATACTATAATTGACACTATCCTACCATCATTACTCGTATTATTCCCCCTATCCCAATTCCCACCACCAGTATCGTTGTTGTCCATACACACTAACTTTTAAAATTTCCACGTCACGGCTGAAAAGAGGGATAATGCTGAAGTTTATTTCAGGTTGGAATATTCGGAATTCTCTTGTGGTTTTGGTGCGATTAGATTGGTGGTCTGTAGTCTGTAGTATAGAGTTTTGTTGAAAAAAATAATACAAAAGCTGGAATAGCTCAGTTGGTTAGAGCGTGTGGCTGTTAACCACAAGGTCGGAGGTTCAAGCCCTCCTTCTAGCGATCCTTTTTTTTAAAATTTTCAAATATTTTGAAAACTATTCTTTTTGTCAGCAAAGATCGACATAGCGACACACCCTCTCAAATTAAAATTCTTATATTTTAACAAAAAGAAATTGTGCAAAACCTAACCTATCTTGGTAGTTGTAGCCCCTCCAAAACTTTTTAATTAATAATAATATTGCTCTATATGTTGATATTTTTTCAACTGTATGTAAATTTTGGTCCTTCACGATGCAAATGTATAGTCTACTTCAGAGATTCCATATATTTTACAATTGACTCAAGTTGGATCTCTCCGAATCTCAATTTCTTTTATCTCTCTGTTTATCACCAAATAGAGTGCCGTAAAAGAGGGAAACTAACGCACAAATAATCCTATGTTGAATCAAGCTTTAATGGTGTAATTATGTATTACAAAACAAATATATTTATTCTATTTAGTTTATAAGATAAGTGACTATTACATAACATGAGCGACGAGACGTTAAAAATCGAGAATCTGATCCACTTTCCTTTCTACTATGCTGCTTCGAGGATCAATGAGGGAGAATGGAGTGATTATCAAAGCATTATATTGTAACAAGCATAAAGGATTGAGCTTAGATATTCTGAAAATGAACTAGTCTTGGTCATCTTGGTATGTAAACAACCGAGCCAATCGTTAAGGATTTATTCAAGCTCAAGCTGGATCCAGGTTTTCGCAAGGGGTCGAGCTCGACTTGTTTTATTTACTAAAGTCGTGAATACCTCTAACTCGGTTTGTTAATAACTTGTTCATCCTAGTAACAAGACTGGCTCGAGCTCAGTTGTTTTTTGTCTCGCTAACTAAACTAGTTTGCTATATCCTTTTTGACCTAGATAATGTAGCTAAGCTCAAGATTGAGTTTGATAGCAACATAAACAAGTCATGCTCGAGCTCGTGAGTCTATAAACAAACATTTTGCAATCTTAGGAGTTGAATATTTTTAGTGTGTTTGGATGAAGTGAAGAAATGAGATTTGGAATTCTAAATCTCATTTTATGTGTTTGGGAAGATTTCAAAATGAATTGGTATTTGATGGGATTTAATGGAATTTAGTTTAACTGAGTGAAAAATCCGTTTAACTAAGTGAAGTCCTTACCAAATTGAAAAGATTTAATGGGATTTAAAATATTAAAATACAAAAAATATATTTAAATATTAACTTAGAAATTTTATGTTATTTAAAACTTGATAAGATATACTTTTTTTTAAAATTTTATACCACAACTTCACACACTTTATTATCATCTAAATATAATATTTTTATGAGAAAGTTGTATAGAAATCAATGAAAATTATTTTATGTTTAAAGTCTTCTTAAACTACTAAAAACCTCCATTAATATAAAAGTAAAATTTCAATTTATCAAAGTTTTTTCAAAAAATCTACGATGAAATTTTTCGATTCTCCATATTTTAATACGTATATGGTTTTTTAAATTTCATAAAACTACTTTATCGTAATAAATAATAAAATATTTACAATAATTGTATTGATAATGATAATTATTTTTTTTAAAACTAATAATATATTTAAAATAGGTAATCTGTAAACTTTTTTAAATCAGTATTCTTATTTCTAAATATCAAATGTTATTCTTAAATAATATTTTACTTTCATATCCAAATCCATGAATTCGAATTCCAAATTCTACTCAAATCTAATTCGGAATCGCAATTTTTATTCATCCAAACATAGGGTTAGACTCGAGCTCGTCTCGATAAAAATTTCGAGCGTGAAATTGAACTTAACTTTGACTCGATAAGACTAATGAATGATATGAAGCCTACTTTTTATTGAACGGAGTTCTGATCACTCGCTAGCTGCTTGGTTTTCCATGGCCATGAAAATTTTGTTAATTAATAATACTAATAATATACTATCGTTATTTAATTTATTATAGTATTTATAATTATTGTATACGTGCGGCAAAATGGATGGTTTCCTCCGTATACAATATTATTGAGGAATATATCAATTATATTTCTGAAAGAAAAAAAAAAGAAACCAAAGAAGAGCGAACATGTTACGGGCCATAATGGGCCCAACAAAGAAGACCTGGACCAAAAGAAGTGATATAAGCCCAATGACACTCTAGTATATTCCTGCAGGAAGAAGAGTGGGGATTGAGAGTATATATGAGGCGGGAGCGGGGAGTAGAGCGGTTATTCAGTTTTGGAGAGTTCACGTGGTTGACACTAGCTTTAGCTAGGGAGGGAACAAAGAGTTTATACCTCTTGGTGTGAAAATCCGAAAATTCAGCTCCCGAAAAAAAAAAATCAGCTGGTGGTCGAAAATCAGCTTTTGGTCGAAAACCAGCTTTTGGTCGAAAATCAGCTTTCGGTCAACTCAACTGTTGGTCGGTCAAACTCAGCAGCACAGTCAGCAGTCAGCAGTCAGCAGTCAGCAGAACAGTCAGCAGTCAAACCAGCTTCTGGACGGTCAAACCAGCTGCTGGAAGGTCAAACCAGTCGTTGGAAGTTCAAACCAGCCGCTGGAAGGTCAAACCAACCGCTGGACGATCAAACTAGCTGCTGGACGATCAAACCAGCTGCCGGACGGTCGACTCAACTTTGACCAACGAAAATTCAGATTTTGGCTCGCGAATTCCAGCAGTTTTCTACACGCATACAGATCAGATTCACAATTTGTAACTGTCAATTCAGGAGGATTAATGGCCGATTAACCCACCCAAATCAATGACTACACTAATGCTTTTGTAACAGCCATTTTAATGGCCATGAAATCAGGGATTTATGGCCTTAATAGCAGACCCTTGATTTACCCATTTCTGCACCTATAAATACCCCACCGAGGCAGTAGATGGAAACCCCACATTCACCCAAATTTTCTCATAAAAAAATACAGTATCTTGCACGTTGAAACCTTGCTCCAACTGCTCCCTAGTGCACCAGATTTATACCAGATTTCGTTCAAACTCCAGATTTCTGTAAGTGGGCTTTTGCTAAGTAAATATATTCGTTGATATCAACTGCTCCCTAGTGCACCAGATTTATACCAGATTTCGTTCAAACTCCAGATTTCTGTAAGTGGGCTTTTGCTAAGTAAATATATTCGTTGATATATTATATATATGTTTAATACAAGAATTCTGTTTTGAACCTACTGTTAGAGCACTTAATTTCCGTCAGATTTCTGTTTGTTCAAGCTCTGTTTTGCACTGATATTTCTGTCGTAATATGGGTCTACGGAATATTCCGCACTCTGGGTTACGTGATGTAACCACATGGCCTCGACCCCTTAGAGGAGTAAAAATTAGGGACTGATCAGTAAACCATAGACACGAAGTAATTATCAGTGCTAGCTTTCTGTTAAGTTCTGTTATGTTCTGTTCCGTTATGCTCTGTTATGCTCTGTTACGCTCTGTTATGCTCTGTTATGAGATCTGTTATTCAGTATATGTATATGAATATTTGTTATGCTCGAATGGTATCCCCCACTTGCTGAGTGTTTCCCCAAACACTCACCCCCTACTTCTCCACCCAGATAAGAATGAAGAACAGGTAGAAGAAGAGGAACAAGAGCTGTTCTGGGGTTGGTGAAGATCAGTTTTCTGTTAATGTAATTTATTTACTTTTCGCTTCCGCAATTCCTCCGATTTACAGATGTAAAAAAACGATTATATTTCGATTATTAATAGACTGGTTTGAGCTATGCTATGATGGCTTAATGTTTTACAATTTTATAATTGTTTAATGTTGCCGATGTCATGAGTCTCGATCTCGAGGCATGACATTTTAGTGGTATCAGAGCTCACCAGGTTCATAATCCGGCTGGGAAACCAAATCTGAAATTTTCAAGGTCCAGGACGAACTTTCAGATTTTGGAGAAAGACCAGTGCTACCCCCTCCGAAACGGCCCGATGAGCAATACTCACTTTATAGTGATCAAAGTCACTTTTTTGCCGAATTCCTTCGTTCAGGCCTCCGAAAACGCGTTTTTGCCGTTTTTGGAAATATTTGAAAATTCTATAACTTTTTGTACAGGACTCCGATTTCAGTTCCGTCAACTGTTCTGAAATCCCTATGGTTAGTACTTTCTGTTTATGGATTAACCTCACAACTTTCTATTTTTGGAAATACCTTCGATTTTTAGGAGATGGCCCCCTCTGCTCCTCGTACTCGTGCTGCTGCTGCCCTTCGTAAGAAACAGATTGCCATCGATAACCAAAGCCACACGATTAGGCGTCTTAGAGCCCAATTAGCCACAGAGAGATGAGGGTTAGCTACGATGAAGAAAGAACACGAGGATACCGAAATAGCATTAGAAGCCTCACACAAGGTCATCGCTGGACTTACTGAAATAGGCCTTAGCATGTCCAAGAAGATTGAAATGATGAAAGCAAAGAAACTACAAGCTAAAGAAAGCCATGTGGTGTGCCATCAAAAATTTCAGGCTCGAATCCAAGAAGCCGAAGATTCGATGCAAGCACAACACTTGACATCGAGGCCCTGGTAGAGGAGAAGGATAGCCTACTCCAAACAATTCAAGGTCTGCAAGAAGCTAACGATGTGCCTGCTCCATTCGATGATGAATGGGAGGAAGAGCCGGAAGAACACCCGGAGGAAGAAGAAATTGAGGATATACCTTTGGGCGAGGGAGAGATAGATGATGAATAGGAAATATTTTACCTTAAGCCTTGTATTCAATTCATCCATTTATTCGAAATTTGATTATCCCTTCATGATTTGGTATTCTCAATTGCTTTACATTCATACGTACCCATCCTTAGTAAGCTTTCCATGGCAGAATATGGCAGGCGATCGAAGAAACGATAGGAACAATGGAGGCGAAGGATCCTCAAATTCCGGAACTGGTCTTAGCAGAGAAGACCTAATGGCAATAGCTTCGATTGTTGCCACAACGCTCCAAGGGTTGGTCAACCCTAACAACAACAACCAAGCACCTCCTCCTCCTCCTCCACCTCGTGGGACTAAGTTCTACTATGAGTCCCTCCGCAAGAACAAAGCCCCCACCTTCGATGGGAGCCATGACCCCGAGGTTGCCCAGACGTGGATGAAGAACATCGAGACGCAACTTCTACTATTGGAGGTCCCAGAAACGGTTAAAGTGGATGTTGTAACACCACTCCTTGACAGTAAAGCTGGGAAATGGTGGGAAGCAGTTGAGCCCACCATGACTGCCAATGGACAAATTATTACGTGGCAGAGGTTTCGGGAAGCATTCTTGAAACAATACTTTCTCATAGAAGTCCGAATGCAATGGCTCAGCGAGTTTGAGACCTTTACTCAGACCGCAGACATGTCGGCAGTAGAGTATACCTCAAATTTCAATTCATTGGGCACCTATGTCCCAACGATCATGGCGGATAATACTCTAAAGATGCACCGATACAAGAAGGGTCTGAATAGCCGTATCCAGTCAGCGCTCACGATCTACCAAGCCACAAGTCTTGAAGACTTAATGGGAGCTGCAATTCGAGGGGAAACTGACATAAAGAGACGGGAAGCTGACAACAAGAACAAACGCCCCTTCAGTGCTCAGACTTCACACGGTGGGCCTAAGAACAAGCGGCCAAACCTCAACAACCGCGGCTCAGCACCCACACCGAATAACCAGACGTTGTCCACTTGCTCCTCCTGCGGCCAACGTCATAGCGGAGACTGTCGCAAGTAGAGTGGTGCATGCTTTAAGTGTGAGGCCACCGAATTGCGGATTGTCCGGAGAACCAAGGTCCAAAGGTTGGATCAAGCAATACGACTTCGAACAAGACAAAGCCCCGAGAGGACAAGCCCAACGCTCGCGTGTTCGCAATGACACAGGAGCAAGCTGAAGATGACAGCAACGTGGTGGCAGGTACCATTTCTATCAACAAGCTGCCTACTTATGTGTTGTTTGATTGTGGTGCCACGTATTCGTTCGTGTCTAGGATATTTGCTAAGAAGTTAGGGTTAGAACCTAAAATTCTATCTGAACCCTATAGAGTAGCAACTCCTACCAACGCTACCATTGAAACATATAAGATCCATCGAAACTGCGAGATTTCGATAAGCGGCCATTCATTCTCCGCAAACCTGATACAACTCAACATGGACGAGTTCGATGCCATCTTAGAAATGGATTGGCTATCTAAGCACCATGCATTATTAGATTGCCGAGGTAAGAGCGTGAAGCTCCAAACCCTCGATCAAGAAGAGCTGATATATCATGGTAAGAACAAGGAGCAAAAGTCCCTACTTTCTGCGGCCCAAGCATGGACAACCATGAAGACCTGAGCAGAAGTTTTCTTGGCTATGATCCATGAAGTAAAAGAAGGAGACGAACTCAAGATAGAAGACATCCCAGTAGTGCAAGAGTTCGCAGATGTATTTCCAGATGACTTACCTGGAAAAGTGCCTGATCGAGAAATTGAGTTAGAGATCAACCTAGTTCCAGGGTCGGCCCCAATATCCAAGGCACCCTATCGAATGGCACCTGCATAACTCAAGGAGCTCAAGGATCAACTACAGGAACTGCTAGACAAAAAGCAGATCGACCCAGTGTGTCACCTTGGGGAGCTCCAGTCTTGTTCGTCAAGAAGAAGGATTGAACCATGAGATTGTGTATCGACTACAGAGAGTTGAACAAGATCACAATCAAGAACAAGTATCCTCTTCCAAGAATCGACGACCTCTTTGATCAACTCAAGGGAGCTACCACCTTCTCAAAGTTGGATTTGAGGTCAAGTTACCACCAGCTGAAGATTAAGGCTGAGGACGTGCCTAAAACAGCATTTAGAACCAGATATGGCCATTACGAATTCACAGTGATGCCATTTGGTCTAACTAATGCACCAGCGGCCTTCATGGACCTCATGAACCATGTGTTCAAACCGTTCCTCGACAAGTTTGTGGTGGTGTTCATAGATGATATACTTGTATATTCATCAAGTGAAGAAGGCCACAAGGAACATCTCCGAGTTACTCTACAGGCCCTGCGAGAGAAACAACTGTACGCCAAATTCAAGAAG
>KQ992521.1:481783-524137 GCA_001598015.1 Dorcoceras hygrometricum | reverse complement strand
AAGAAGGTAGAAGCCATCATGGACTGGCCTGCACCTAAGACGGTGACAGAAGTTAGAAGCTTCTTAGGATTGGCCGGCTATTATCGAAAGTTCATAGAAGGCTTCTCCTCAATAGCCTTACCACTCACTAGACTCACCCAGAAGAACTCCAAGTTCAACTGGAACGAAGAATGTGAGACAAGCTTCGAGACTCTGAAGACGAAGCTTGCATCTGCCCCTGTTCTGACGCTACCCATAGGAGACAAAAGTTTTACCATCTACAGCGATGCATCTAAAGAAGTACTAGGGTGTGTACTCATGCAAGATGATAGAGTAATTGCTTATGCCTCAAGGCAACTGAAGACGCATGAACGCAACTACCCAACCCATGATCTAGAGCTAGCTGTGGTAGTTTTTGCTCTAAAGATTTGGCGGCACTATCTTTATGGGGCCAAGTGCGAAGTATTCACCGACCATCAAAGTCTCAAGTACATATTCACCCAGAAGGAATTAAATTTCAGACAAATGAGATGGCTCGAGCTGTTAAAGGACTACGACTTAACGATCAACTACCACCCAGGAAAGGCAAATAAGGTGGCCGATGCACTAAGTCGGAAGAATATGAACAAGGTGATACTATCTTCAATCTCAGTCCAATCATGCCTTAGAGAATTGGTCAAGCTAAAGCAAGATCAAGATCCCAGCTTGATGAGGCTGAAAGAACAGATCAAGGAAAGGGAAGTGCCTGATTTTTTAACAGACCAAGATGGGATCTTTTGGATGAACGGACGACTATGTGTACCCGACGTCGATCACCTCCGCCAGGAAGTGATGTCTGAAGCACATAAATCCAAATTCCCAGTCCACCCAGGAAGTACAAAGATGTATAGAGATTTGAAGGAACACTTCTGGTGGAATGGGATGAAAAGAGATGTTGTTGATTTTGTTGCTAGATGCCACGTATGCCAACAAGTCAAGGCAGAACATCAAAGACCCGGAGGATTGTTACAACCGCTTGAAATTCTGGAGTGGAAGTGGGAAAACATATCCATGGACTTTGTAGTAGGTCTGCCGAGGACGAGATTAGGCTATGATGGAATATGGATAATCGTGGATAGATTAAAAAAATCCGCACACTTTCTGCCTGTCTGAATGAACTACGGCTTGGATAGGCTAGCTTCGTTATACATGGACAACATCGTCAGATTGCATGGAGTTCCAACAAGCATCCTGTCAGATAGGGACCCAAGGTTCGTATCTCGTTTCTGGAAGAGCTTCCAAGAATCCATGGGAAGTAAAGTTACTCTCAGTACTGCTTATCATCCGCAGACAGATGGTCAAACTGAGAGGACCATCCAGACCCTAGAAGACATGTTGCGAACTTGCACATTAGACTTCGGTAGTAATTGGAGCGAATATCTACCTCTAATAGAGTTCGCGTACAACAATAGTTACCACAGCAGCATCAGGATGGCGCCATTTGAAGCCCTCTATGGACAGAAATGCAGATCACCGTTGTATAGAGATGAAGTTGGAGAAAAGGCTATCACAGGACCTGAACTCGTCCAAGAGACAGTGAAAAAGGTAGCCATTATAAAGGAGAGACTGAAGGCAGCCCAGGATCGACAGAAAAGCTGGGCAGATTTAAAGAGAAGACCCTTGGCCTTCGAGATATGTGAAAAAGTGTATCTCAATTCTCCAATGAAAGGGATATTCCGATTCGATAAGGCCGGAAAACTGAATCCCCGGTATGTTGGACCATTTGAAATCTTAGAAAAAGTAGGAACACTTGCCTATAGACTGGCCTTACCACCCAGTATGTCAAGGATCCATAATGTATTCCATATCTCTCAACTAAGAAGGTATATCACGGATTCTAGCCACGTTCTTAATGAAAGGCCACTCCTCGTGGAAGGAAATTTGAACCAAGGACTGAGCTATGGACACAAAGGACCAGGTTCTTAGACGAATAATAATCCCATATGTCAAAGTTCAATGGTCCAACCACACCGAGAGAGAAGCCACGTGGGAGATAGAAGAGAAGATGCGGAGTCAATATCCCAACCTTTTCGAGGATCAAAATAACCAAAGTTTCGCGGACGAAACTTCTTTTAAGGAGGGAGGGATGTGAAAACCCAAAAATTCAGCTCCCGAAAAAAAATCAGCTGCTGGTCGTAAATTAGCTTTTGGTCGAAAATCAGCTGTTGGTCGAAAACCAGCTTTTGGTCGAAAATCAGCTTTCGGTCAACTCAGCTGTTGGTCGGTCAAACTCAGCAGCACAGTCAGCAGTCAGCAGCACAGTCAACAGTCAGCAGAACAGTCAGCAGTCAGCAGTCAAACCAGCTGCTGGACGATCAAACCAGCTGCTGGAAGGTCAAACCAGTCGTTGGAAGTTCAAACCAGCCGCTGGAAGGTCAAACCAGCCGCTGGACGATCAAACTAGCTGCTGGACGATCAAACCAGCTGCCGGACGGTCGACTCAACTTTGACCAACGAAAATTCAGATTTTGGCTCGCGAATTCCAGCAGTTTTTTACACGCATACAGATCAGATTCACAATTGGTAACTGTCAATTCAGGAGGATTAATGGCCGATTAACCCACCCAAATGACTACACTAATGCTTTTGTAACAACCATTTTAATGGCCATGAAATCAAGGATTTATGGCCTTAATAGCAGACCCTTGATTTACCCATTTCTGACCTATAAATACCCCACCGAGGCAGTAGATGGAAACCACACATTCACCCAAATTTTCTCAGAAAAAAATACAGTAACTTGCACGTTGAAACCTTGCTCCAGCTGCTCCCTAGTGCACCAGATTTCGTTCAAACTCCAGATTTCTGTAAGTGGGCTTTTGCTAAGTAAATATATTCGTTGATATATTATATATATGTTTAATACAAGAATTCTGTTTTGAACCTACTGTTCGAGCACTTAATTTCCGTCAGATTTCTGTTCGTTCAAGCTCTGTTTTGCACTGATATTTCTGTCGTAATATGGGTCTACGGAATATTTTGCACTCTGGATTACGTGATGTAACCACATGGCCTTGACCCCTTAGAGGAGTAAAAATTAGGGACTGATCAGTAAATCATAGACACGAAGTAATTATCAGTGCTAGCTTTCTGTTATGTTCTGTTCCGTTATGCTCTGTTATGAGATCTGTTATTCAGTTTATTTATATGAATATTTGTTATGATCGAATGGTATCCCTCACTTGCTGAGTGTTTCCCCAAACAGTCACCCCTTACTTCTCTACCCAGATAAGAATGAAGAACAGGTAGAAGAAGAGGAACAAGAGCTGTTCTCGGGTTGGTGAAGATCAGTTTTCTGTTAATGTAATTTATTTATTTTTCGCTTCCGCAATTCCTTCGATTTTCAGATGTAAAAACGATTATATTTCGATTATTAATATGGTTTGAGCTATGCTATGATGGCTTAATGTTTTACAATTTTATAATTGTTTAATATTGCCGATATCATGAGTCTCGATCTCGGGGCGTGACACTTGGAGTTTTGTAATCACCATTATCAATCAATAAACATCTATTTTACTATCTTTCCGCATAAATCGATTAGTGATTGTAACAATTGGTCAGACCTATAGGATCCGCAGAGGTGAGCAATGGCAACCACACGATCGGAAGCTAAGTGGGACACGTTGGAGCGGCTGGTAATCACGTCTCAGGAGAATGTGAACAAAATGCAGGAAGACATGAGCGCCATGAGGACGAACCTGGTCCCGGTGAACAAAAGCCTTAGTGACTTATCGGAGCTGAAGTCGTTGGTGGAAAGAATGATACGGGGCATGGCAAACGATCGACCGGAGATAGAAGATGGTTACGTACCGGAGGGCTTGGAGGAGTCGCTGGGGGATTCATCGAAGTTGGACCACGGGGGAGACTGCAAAGAACTACGACTGGCCATGAGGAGAACTGAAATCCCAGCTTTCGACGGAATGGATCCCGTTGGGTGGTTAGTGAAGGCGGATCAATATTTTGAAATTCATGGTATGCCCACATACCACCGCCTACGGATCACCCACATATGCATGGGAGGATCGGCGGTACATTGGTTCCAGTGGGTGAAGTTGAGGACTCCAAACTAGAACTGGGACCGATTTGCGGAGAAGCTAATCCATCGTTATAGCGAGAGGAAGGCGACAAACCCGTTTGAATCACTAGCTTTTCTGAGACAGGGAGATTGGTCAGTGGAAGACTACATAGAAAGGTTTGAGGTGTTGTTGGCGCAAGTGGGAGATTTACCAGAGCCCCAGTACCTCGGGTATTTTCTCAGCAGGTTGAGGGAGGAGCTTTCACTGCGACTTAGGACCCATGGGCCCCGCACCATCAACCGCGCCATGGATCTGTCACGCATCGTGGAGGAAGAGTTGTTGCAGACGGTTGGGTATTACACAACAAAGGAAGGAAACATAAGCCAATAATGGGAAAGGAGCCAAGGGGCGCCAGATGGATATATGGGTCGGGCACACTCCGCGGAGAGAGACAAAATGGGTAGAGCCCAAGTCCAGGAAAGAACAAAGGATATGTATGACCACCGTCATTACATTTGGTCGGAATGAGGATGTTTCTGGCCCAGCTAATAAGCCTAATCAAGTCCAACAGTATACGCGCCAGACGATGGTCAATACCCGTGGGAATGGCCGGACCGGAGGGTCGCGCTTCAAGGAAGGGAGAATTTACTCCCACCAAGATTACTTGGATCGGAAATAAAAGGGGTTGTGCTATAGGTGTGGGGAGCCCTACAACCTCTACACCGATGCACCAACAAGTCCCCGAGGGTGGCTTTTCTGATCGAAGATTATGATGAGATGGAGTCTGAGGAAGTACAAATTCAGGAGATGGGTGGGGGAAGTGAAGGCACAATGACGGAGACATACGAATACAACACCTTGGAACTCCTGTTTTCCTCGATAAGCGGTATTACCCAGCCACAAACCATGAAGTTCTTGGGCAACATGGTGGGCAAAGAAGCCGTGGTTATGGTTGACAGTGGGGCGAGCCGTAATTTTGTGTCCCGAGTACTGGTGGCTGAGTTGGGTTTTGACCATGGATGAGACAGTGAAGTTTGGGTGTGTTTGGGGGATGGAGGTCGGTGTCCTACCAGGGTATGTTCCGAAAATTGTTGGTAGATCTCCGGGTGTGCAACATAGAGATTGATGGTTACGTGTTCGAACTCGGGGGTGTAGATCTTATTATGGGAATAGATTGGCTACTGACTCTAGGTGAGGTGGCGATCAATTGGGAACTGATGCGGATGAGTTTCTCAATGGGTAAGAAAGCGGTAACGCTGGTGGGTGACCCCAGATTGAGCAGTCGATGAGCTCCATGAGAGCCCTTCGCAAAGTAACAGACGTGGAGTTCTGCGGTGTTCTTTGGTGTGTAAGAGACACAACATATGAAGGAGGGGGACAGCCACCAGTGAGTTGGAAGAGGTCCTTCTCCACTATGAAGGGTTGTTCGATACACCTCGGGCATTACCACCCGCCCGAGTGCAGGACCACTCCATCAAGCTGAAATAAGGAAGTGGGCCGGTTCAAGTCCGTCCGCATAGATATGCGCACCACCAGAAAGATGAGATTGAGAAGATGGTATCAGTGATGCTTCAATCCGGGGTGATCCAACCAAGTTATAGCCCTTTTTCCAGCCTGGTAATACTCTTTAAGAAAAAGGATGGGAGCTGACGGTTTTGCGTGGACTATCGAGCCTTGAACGAGATTACCATCATCGACAAATTTCCAATGCCGATCATTGAAGAGATGTTGGATGAATTACACGGGGCTGTCGGGTTCTCGAAATTGGATATGAAGTCCGGGTACCATCAGATTAGGGTGAAGGCAGAGGATGTGTACAAAACGGCATTTCGGACTCATGACGATCACTATGAGTTCCTCGCCATGCCTTTTGGGTTAAAAAACGCTCCGGAGGCTTTCCAAGCGACTATGAATGAGATCCTAAGATCATATTTGAGGAAATGTGTGCTGGTTTTCTTGGAAAATATATTGATTTTCAGCAAGAGTTGGGCGGAATACTTGACGCATCTTTCGCGGAGTTCTAGGAGTTTTGAAGGAACACCAGCTACCGTTAAATAAAAAAAAGTGTCTTCGGTCTCAAGAAAGTTGAGTACCTGGGACACATTATCTCGGGAGAGGGGGTGGCGGTGGATTCAAAAAAGGTGACCGATGTGGAAAGGTGGCCGAGGCCGACAATGACGAAGAGAGTACGGGGATTTATAGGCTTAACAAGATATTACAGGAAGTTTGTTCGCTATTATGGGAAGATCGCAAAACCGTTGACGGAGTTGCTGGAGAAGGATAATTTCAGTTGGAATGAAGAATCACAAACGACTTTTGAGGATTTAAAAAGGGCGCTAACCACGACTTCGATTTTGAGGATGCCAGACTTTACTCAAGAGTTTGTTATCTAATGCGACGCTTCTGGCAGGGGAGTAGGGGCGGTGCTAGCCCAAGAAGGGAAACCTGTAGCATTTTACAGCAGAGCTCTTGCTGCACGAGCATTGTCGAAGTCGACGTATGAAAAATAATTGATGGCGCTCGTGTTGGCAATTCAACATTGGAGGCCATATCTCGTCGGGAGAAAATTTGTCGTCATGACGGATCACAAATCTCAAACCAGTTTGTTGAGACAACGGATTACAACACCAGATCAGCAGCATTGGATGAGCAAGTTGGTGGGTTATGAGTTCGAAATAAAATACAAGGCAGGGGTGCACAATGCGACGATCGATGCCCTGTCCAGGAAGGGAGAAGAATTTGAGCAGCAGGGGATGTCGGGTCCGGAGTGGGTCAAAATAAGTGAACTTCGCAAAGCCGTCAACATGGATCCATATCTAGAGAGGATAATTCACAAGCTGTTAAGCGGAGAAGGAGACATGGGTCTATATTCGTTGGTGGATGGGATGTTGTTGCATAAAGGGAGGTTAGTGGTGCCTAAAGGATCCAGCTGGACAGATAAAATCATAAGGGAGTTCCATGACACACCTACGAGGGGACACTCGGGTGCACTTAGAACGTTCAAGCGGGTAGCGAGCACCTTCTTTTGGAAGGGGATGAAAGAGGACGTTGTGAGCTTCGTAGCTGGGTGTGAAACTTGTCAAAACAGAGATATGAAGCGACCAAACCAGCTGGACTCTTACAAGCACTACCCATTCCTACTGCTATTTGGAAAGATATTGCTATGGACTTCATTGTAGGGCTGTCGAAGTCGAGGGGTTTCGAGGTTATCATGGTCGTGGTCGATTGTCTTTCAAAGTATGGTCACTTTATACTGCTCCGACACCCCTTCTCGGCTAAGGGTGTGGCAGAGATCTTTAGCAAGGAAGTTGCCCCGCTGCATGGTACACCCAGATTCATTGTGCGTGTCAGAGACCCCGTGTTTATGAGTCAGTTTTGGACATAATTTTTTATGTTGCAGGAGACCCTGTTGAAAATGAGTTCATCTTATCACTCATAGACGAACGGACAAACGGAGGCTTTGAATCGTTGTTTGGAGACGTATCTGCGCTGCTTCTCATCTGAGCAACCGCGAACGTGGGCCTCATGGCTACATTGGGCATAATTCTGGTACAACACCGCCTATCATACAACAGCAGGAATGACACCTTTTGAGGTGGTTTATGGGAGGAAAGCCCCGAAGGTGACCCAATTCTGGCCACAGGAGACAGCGGTAGCTTTAGTGGCTCAGGAACTTTCGGATAGAGATGAGTTGTTCAGACAATTACAGTATAATTTACAGAAGGCACAACAACGCATGATTAAATTTACGAATACACATCAAAAAGACGTTTCATTCCAAGTAGGAGACATGGTCTACTTGAAACTCCATCCACATAGACAACAATCGGTATGTAAGAGGATATACCAGAAGCTGGCCCCAAGATACTACGGACCATTTGAGATGCTGCAAAAGATAGGAGCCATGGCGTACAAACTGAAACTACCATCGAACTCCAGAATCCATCCAAGTCTTCCATGCTTCATGCCTAAAAAGGGCAGTGGGAAAACTAGGGATGACCCAAACTTTGCCTACGGGACTTGAGACAGATTTAACCATGGAGTTCGAACCATAAAAAGTGGTGGCCGAGAGGTATAAACCGGTAGGGAATGAGCAGGTGCAACAGGTGCTAATTCACTGGAAGGGAAGAACGACTGAGGAGGATACCTGGGAGGACTTCACAATGTTTACTACCCAATTTCCCCATTTCAGCCTTGGGGACAAGGTCGTGCCTAAGGATGGGAGTATTGTTACGAGCCATAATGGCCCCAACAAAGAAGACCTGGACCAAAGGAAGCGATATAAGCCCAATGGCAATCTAGTATATTCCCGAGGGAAAAAGAGGGGGGTTGAGAGTATATATGAGGTGGGAGCGGGGAGTAGAGCGGTTATTCTGTGAGTTCACGTGGTTGGCACTAGCTTTAGCTAGGGAAGGAACAGAGAGTTTATACCTTAGGGAGTTTTGTAATCACCATTCTCAATCAATAAACATCTATTTTACTATATTTGCGCATAATTCTTTTAGTGGTTGTAACATAACATTGGGACTATTGCAAGTATATGTACATATTATTTTTAAGAATGTTACATTCACAATCTCCATTTACCAAACTGAATACTGGCTTAGCATATTCACCATTTTTACACACAATGTTTGGCCTTCGGAAGGAATGGATTTTTCTATGGTTTCACCTGAAACCATGTACTGTGACAAACTCTGGCCATTGGATTTCAAGATGACAAGATGTGGAGTGGGGCTATGAAAATATATGGAAACCATATAATCGAATGATATTAAGATGATTATAATTTTCCAGGAGTGAGGTAGACTTTGCAGCAAGGAAAAGCATTTACTTTCGGTGACCTCGGTGACCGGACGACGCCATGAGCATACCAACAGCCACAATAAACATCGATAACATGCCCCAAAGAAGTATATATGTTCTTCTTGACGATCTTCGATACTCGCCAAACAAAACGACGCCCCAAAACGTGCTCACCAGTGGCAATGCCTACAGTTAACAAATGATCGAGTCAGATGAATCTGGCTGGTGAGCTTCTTGAGCTAACTTGAAAACTGATCTATCAACATTTCTGAAAATATTTTGATCCAAAATTGCCTTCTACCGTAGTTCGTGGGATCAATATATCAAAAGGAAATTATGGATCTATTGAAAATAAAAAAGGGCAGCCAAGATCAAGCTGCATTTCAAGTTTGTCTAATGAAGTTAATTGTGAGATTGAACTCAACATCAAATCCAATTCAATCCAAAGGTCAATCCAAAGGTGAATCCAAAGAGAGTTCACTTTTTCTTGATTCAACTGATCCAATGAAACAAACTGGAGTTGTGGAATATAAATATGACCGATGTTCGACTTGTTTGCACCGATAATACTAGCATACATGGCAAAAGAGCAACTATAGCATAAATAAAAAAAATTGAAATGAGAAGTATATTCAATTCAATCATTCAGCAAGATGAAAATGACCTGAACAGCATCTGCAGCAGCGTATCCGGCAGCTTGACCTCCCATAAACTGAAGGCCGTTCCCGAAACCACACAAAAGTCCAGCCCAAAGGGCCCAACCCCTACCATTCCAGTCCGATAAATATGCCTTAAACGACGATTTCGGGAGATCCAATAAGGGGAAATACAAGAAACTGACGTTTAGAATGAGAGCTATCAGAAAGCTTGATACTGAGAAGTAGAAAAATGCAGTGTACACAGTCAAATGTGGAACACCATTTTTCAGTGTAAGCCACTGGTCATTAGTTGCCAGGTTGAATGCTGGAGAAAAAAGAGAGAAGCAAATTCCGGCAAAGAAAGTTATGGCTAAACCAGTGAACGTCCCTTTACCAAGTACCTGCTTGAAAAAAATGAAAACTACCCCTTAAACAACTGATCATAAAGGGTAATATTATTGAAATTTGTTCATCGGAAAGTCTAGAGTAGCGAATATATCTTGGAAGAAGATAAGGTGAGCCATGGAAAAGGTTAAACAACCTTGATTGCCCTCTTGCTTTCAATCTCAAGTAGAAAATCTGCGGATCCGAATTTTGCCTTCTCCAAGTCTGATAGAGAATGTAGTTCGGTAACCGAACAAAAACAAAGGACATATAAAAACTTCTTGGTTTCCTATAATTGATAGTGAAAATTGAATACAGTATGTTGCCACATATTCTTACCCTTGTTTGAGTGCAAGTCCTTGGAGGTGGATGCATCTTTTATTCTGCAAAGTTTAGATCAAAACCACATAAGTGTATCACTTGTTAACTCGAGAAAGTTTCCTAATGCAAAAAAAAAAAAACGACACAGATACTTTGTCTTTCGTAATATAGAAAAAATGTGATGTAAATCTATAACCATGAGCTATGGATGGAAGATATAATAATGCAAAAAAAAAAAAGCAAACATACGAGGTCGCTTTCGAATAATTTAAGAAGCTACCAAGCTTTTTTTATTATCTGCAGCATTGGATGAATGAACAGCAGATCCAAGACAAACCGCTATCAAAAAGCATCCCACACCAGGAAAAAGAATCACTGCTTTGTTGATTTTGTCATCTAAGAAGTAATTCACCGTTGTGCCTGTCTCATCAAAATAACACAACACGGAATGATTCGACATGATGAAAATCCTGAAGAAGAATTGGATACTAGAAAATTAGAATACCTATGACAACAGTTATGCTTGAAGTGATGACCTCAGTTACAGACAAACCAACAAATGCCCAAGCATATTGAGTCGCCAGGTTCCCAAGGCTCAGAACAATCCCGCCAGCCATCGCGAACAATACACTAGGCCAGTTATCCTTAAATCAATCAACATTGAATCCCAAAAATCATTTATGTATTCAACTAACTCGAAAAAGCAGAGTATTTCAAGACTTATGAATTCAATTATGCAAGTACATTGGGCGATCATAATGATCACATGTACCCCACTCCACTTTTATTCAATTTTACCATATATATACCAAGGTTAACACAACACTGTGGACTGTGATTCGTAAATAAGGTGTCACCTGATACAGTTGAGCCAAAAAATTCGGCTGCTCGGTCGTGCTCCTTCCAATTTCACCAAACGTAAAAGCAAATATAACAGCGGCCAACAGATTCGTCATCGTGAAATCAAGGTAAGTATGCTGCGGGAGACGGCCACGCCTCTCGAGTAGAGTCAAGAGAGCAGGCCATGTGCCCAAGAAAAGCAAGGCCAAAAGCATGCATGCTATGGCTCCTCCTTTACTCTCCACCAAATACATATCTTCAATCCGCCAAATGCACTCCTTTTGGGATGGAAGTTCCCAATGAGGAATGCTATAAAAGAAAAGATAACTCAGCAAAACATTATACAGCACAACAATTGAAACAAACACTGGTTATCTCAAGCACAAGACATTCCATCCATAGAACAATCAGCATAACTCAGTCAAACAAAATACGGTATAACAATTCGAAAACGGTACCTGTATCTCAAACACAAGACTTCCATCCTGAACTCAGCCAAACATAGGACAATCAACAAAGAACTGAATCAACATAAAAGTCCAGGGCCGCATCCAAATGAGCAATCATGGGAAAAGTCAACAGATGAAATCTCATCATTATAAACAAATTCAACTAGTCACAGAGCTCCAACCATGATAGAAAGAAATATGTAGCATATCAGGGTAATTCATTAGTCTACAGAGTTTCCTCCAAAAACTTGGAATAATAATAATAATCACAAAAGAGAAGCCATGAAATCCAAAAAACCCGTTTAAGTATATAAAAAAGGATTCAACACTCACCACTCCAGAAGAAGACGATCCCAAGCGCAGAAGATTCACTCCACTGTTGCGTCCAAATGTTCTTTCGAGCAAACCAAGAAAGTAAACCCCACCCTTTTCCCAGTTCAGATTTGAGAATTTAAAGGGGAAGGAGTGCAATAAATTCAACGAAAAATGCAGTCTTTTCAAGAAAAGGACCAACAAGAGAAGTGCAAGCAACTGCAATGCCCGAAGATCAACTCCCAGGAAATAATTCGGGAGAATCAAATATTTTTTGTATTAAAAAAAGAGCATGCTGAGCTGTGAAAGTGGGAATCTGTATAGAACCATACAGACTGACGGTTAAGATTCTTCTTCGCAGAATATTCGCTTGGGACGTTATGATATTTGTTTCGCAGAAAAGAGTACAAAATACAAATGACTTAATTGGTGTATTAATCAATTAGAAAGTTCAATTTTATTCTTAAACTATATTATTTTTCAGTTCAGCTCCTCATAATTATTTACACTTTCTTATTTTCAGACTTTACTTTTGACAAACGTAATATTTAATTCAAAATTATACTTTTGAGGAATAAGTATCATACCTTTTATATTAGATTATAGATATCAATAAACGTAAATAAGTCAAAATATATAAATTATACACTCAAATATATATATTTTAAAAATATTTCCAATTACATAATAAACGATATTATATATATATATATGTTATAATATTATAATGAATATGCCAATAAGTTACAACTCGATAAATAAATCATAGATTCATAAAATAAATTTAATGCACTGATTAAAATATAATTTAATAAGGATAAGGATCAGCGTCGGAGCAATTGTGTGCGCAGTCATCATTTTAGTTTTTCATAATTTTAGTGATAATTAATTGTGAGCGTACAAAAATGATATTATTGATCCTGAAAAGCCAAGTTTCCTCGAAAAAACTGTTAATTGAAAAGACAAGTGAAAGATCCCACTTGCTATCCCGATTACATGAATAGTCAAAAGCTTCTGCACTTTGATAAGTTGTTTTAGTTTTAAGACTTAGACTTTAATTTAAAGCAAATAAAAATATATTTATTTTTTTATATTTTATCGATAAAATTAAATCGTTTTAGTGTATAGTATATATTTAATTATATTACGATACCGATTGAGGAAAAATATCATATTATATAAATATTGTAGAAGTATAGTAAATTGAATATCTACTTTATCAATTGGTACATATTTCTATTAATTAATACTTTTTGTCGTTTTTTGTACAAGAGTATGATATTTATTTATTATCATAATTTAACGGTCTTTGATTTTTGTTTGTTTCAGTGGGCCATAATCAATAATTTAAATACTAGTCTTTCATCTCATATACACGTTGTATGAGCATATATTGTATGGGCTTTTTTTAAAAAAAAAAAATGGCAAAAGTAGTGTAGAATATTGTACGGCTTTTTAAATAATAATACAAGAAGAAAATGAAAGTGTAAAAGTAGTGCAAAATATATGGCATTCTAACAATAGTACAATCCGGAGTTTAACAATTTGAAAATTATTATTATCTTTGAGAATCCGGAATTCCGAAGTCAGGATTCTGTTTTTTTTATGTATAAAAAGTTGTGACACGGTTTCAAATCCATGACAGAAATATACGGCTTCCCGATATTCACACCATGTAAATAGGCTCGTTATTTACGTTCAGATTTGCTCATCTCTCATTTGATTCGTACGACATTGCTTCCCACGTTCCTAGAGTGTTCACTCAATTTTTCATTCAATTCCTGCATAATATATATCCATCAACACTGATATTCTTTATGGTTTAAGTCACTTGAGGGACAGGCGATTGTTATATTAAATATAATATTTATATATATATATATATATTATAGTTAATTTTTATATATTGTCAAGTTATGATCAAATTCGTTATGATGATTGATGGATCTGTTTTGACAGATCCTGATTAAGTTTTGAATTACACAAAACCTGTTATTGTGTTACTAACAATTCCACTTAAGTGTACAGATTTTAGGAACGAAGAAGAAGATCAACAGTAGCAGTAATCTGTCCAGCTGATGGTTTGAAAGATAAAGTTCAGTAGTTGATTTGGTTAATCATTGTAAACGGCAGCTGGATTAGCAATGGAGACGTCCAAAGTTGAGTCAGCTGTTCGTAATCAGGCGGAGGCCAAGTTGAACCAGCTGGAACGATAAGAACCAGCTGCAAGCGCTAAAAAAAAAAGATGAACCAGCTGGAACAGGAACTGTGAAGTCTACTAGAGAAGTATCAAAGAAGAACAATTCAGTAGGAAGCTACAGTGTTCAGAAGTAGAAGAAAGCAGCTGTTGGATTGAAGCGAAAAGAAATCGAGAATCAGCAGTTATGACGTCAGCACATATTCTGGAGGAAGCAATGAGCAGCAAGGATGACGTCATCACAATCAGCAGTTGAGAAGAAGCGCAAGATCTGGAATCAGCAATGATGACATCAGCAGTGATTTCATCACAATCAGCAGATGGAGAAAGTTCAGCTGGAGCGCTAAGAGTAGATGACATCAGCAGTGACGTCATCAATCAGCAGGGAGCTACAGTAGAACCAGTCGATGGATGATCCAGACGCAAGAGATGAAGTGACGTCGTGCTAAAGATTCAGCAGATGGTTTGTGTGTTGGTTATAATCAGCAGCAGGCTACAGTGCATTCAGCAGGAAGCTAAAGCTATCAGCAGTTGTGAAGAGAAGCGCAAGAGATAAAGCGACGACGTACAGGAAGAACATCCAGTCGCAAGCTACAGTGCATCCAGCAGATGATACTTGGAGTTAGCGGTAGCAAAACGATGTCGTTTGAATAAGTTGATACGACAGCGTTTTGCCTTCACGCTAAGATTCAGCAGATAGTTTTGCGCTAAGAACCAGCAGGTACTTCTCTCAAGAGAAACCAGCAGGCAGCTACAGTACATCCAGACGCAATCAACGCTCAAGATGAAAGAATCAATGGCTGAGATTAAGTCGTGCAAATTGCCTGGAATTAAGGGAACAAGATTTGTACTATTCTGGGAAATAGTACAATTTACAGAGGAGCATTGCACGCATTTGGAAAGACGACGATTTAGCCTTGACAAGCGCAGAAAAGATTTGTATTCACTGTCTAACGGCTATATTCAAACAGAGGCTATTTAAGGGAGAAGATTCGAAGGAAGAAGTTTGACGATTGTTGATTGAGCGAAGAGACAAAAACAGAGGGAAGATTCCTGGAGACGAAACAGCAGACCGCCATTAGAGAGGAGCGCTTATTGAGTGTCTGCTGCTGAGTCTAGATTAGCTTGTGTAGAAGCAACTTCCCGAGTGTGTGAGATTGATTTATTCGATAGTTGTGCTTACACTGTAAATCTCACACACAGATTCACTCGCACATTTTGTGAGTTGAGCTAAATTGTTTAGCGAGTGAATCAAAACCCATTTCACAAACAGGTCCCGTCCAAGTACGATGACGTTAAACTTGTGTATGTAGTTAGTCACACAGTTGTGGTTGGTGTGCATTTGTGAAGTCTAGGAGTTCTCGCAGCTGCTGGTTGCTGGATTGGGTCTGTACGTGTTGTATAGATCAAAGTCTTCTAGTGGAGCCTTCCGAGGTGGAAGAAGGGGAGACGTAGGACATTGAGGTCCGAACTTCCAGAAACAAACCAGCTGGTCCATTTCTTTAAAGCTCTCAGCACTTGCATATTTACTTTAGCATTCTCGCATTGCATAACACATTCAGCACGCACATAAAACAGAATTCAGCACTTGCATTTCTTTCAGCACTCACGCATACAGTTCAGCACACAAGCACAGTAAGTCTCGAACAGATTTATGTGGAACATAAATCTGTTTGAGTTGGTTTTAAAATATTAGGATTCAGTTATGGTATTTTCCGCATGATTTTTAAATCATACCAGATCTGTCTCCGGTGCTCTGTTTATTTTAGATGTTCAAGAACATTGAGCTATTGCAGCTCGTTTATAGCAGCGCAAAAAGTTTAAACACTCATTTTAAATCAGCGGCTGCTATGTTTCCTTCGAAAACAGGGACCAACAATTGGTATCAGAGCAGGTTGTTCTTGAACGAGCATTCTTTTTAAAACACATGTGCTATGTGTTTAATGTTTTAACTGTTTTGAGAAGCTTGCTTATGAAGGCCAGTTGATCTATTTTAACATAGAACCGATTTTATTTTGATGAACTGTCACGAGATGCGTGAGTCCCGTGCGGATGCCAAGCTTCTATTTTCGTTGTGCTGTAAGATCACTTGGAGCGAGGCTCGGTGACAAGCACATGGGACGAAATAGAAGTATGAAAATCTGAGCTGTTCTCTGTTTACTGGTTCTTCATACATAAGTAACTCAGTAGCACATTGTTATTTGAAACAATATTTCGATGCTCTGATTTGTTTTAAATGTTATGTTATGCGGATTCCAGCTGGTGCCAAAATTTTGTGTTTAAATGATTTGAGCTCATGTTATAAAAGACAGGGAGAGTGGCGTCACTGTCTTTGATAAATTGAGTTATGCATCAGCTCCAGTTTCAAAATCATATAGCTCTTGCATACGGTGCTTCCCAAATGCTGGTTTTGTTTTTCAAATTTAAAACTCATGCTGTTACGTTGTTTTTGTTGTAACAGTGTTGTCTTTGATAAATTGAGTTATGCATCAGCTCCAGTTTCAAAATCATATAGCTCTTGCATACGGTTGCTTCCCAAATGCTGGTTTGTTTTTCTAAATTTAAAACTCATGCTGTTACGTTGTTTTTGTTGTAACAGTGTAGGGAGAGTTTTTGTTTTAAATATCAGGAAGATCCAGATTCGAACTCTTTTTTATTCCCACAAAAAGGGAGAGAATTTTAGAACATACATTGATTATTTAAGGTTTTGTGTAAATCAAAAAGGGAGAGATTGATGGATCTGTTTTGACAGATCCTGATTAAGTTTTGAATTACACAAAACATGTTATTGTGTTACTAACAATTCCACTTAAGTGTACAGATTTTAAGAACGAAGAAGAAGATCAACAGTAGCAGTAATCTGTCCAGCTGATGGTTTGAAAGATAAAGTTCAGCAGTTGGTTTGGTTAATCATTGTAAACGGCAGCTGGATTAGCAATGGAGACGTCCAAAGTTGAGTCAGCTGTTCGTAATCAGGCGGAGGCCAAGTTGAACCAGCTGGAGCATAGTGAATCAGCTGGAACGATAAGAACCAGCTGCAAGCGCTAAAAAAAAAGATGAACCAGCTGGAACAGGAACTGTGAAGTCTACTGGAGAAGTATCGAAGAAGAGCAATTCAGCAGGCAGCTACAGTGTTCAGAAGTAGAAGAAATCAGCTGTTGGATTGAAGCGAAAAGAAATCGAGAATCAGCAGTGATGACGTCAGCATATATTCTGGAGGAAGAAATGAGCAGCAAGGATGACGTCATCACAATCAGCAGTTGAGAAGAAGCGCAAGATCTGGAATCAGCAATGATGACATCAGCAGTGATGTCATCACAATCAGCAGATGGAGAAAGTTCAGCTGGAGCGTTAAGAGTAGATGACATCAGCAGTGACGTCATCAATCAGCAGGGATGAAGACAAGGCGCTATTACTGTTAAACTCAATCCCAAAGAGCTACGATCACTTTAAAGACGCGATACTCTATGGGAGAGAACAGACCATTTCCTTGGAAGAAGTTCAATCTGCAATAAGGGCCAAAGAACTTCAAAGAAAACTGGAGGGAAAAACCAACAATACTGGAGAAGGACTGGTGGTTCGGGGAAGGACTGAAAGGAGAGAACAGAAAACAAAGAATAATTTCCGATCCAGGTCCAGGTCTTCCAAGAATGAAAACAATGTGAATCAGAATAATACTAAGACTCCATTTAAGTGCTTCCACTGTCACAAGGAAGGCCACTATAAAAGAGATTTCCCAGAACGGAAAAGATATCAGTATCAGGACAAGTCCAAGGCTGGAGAAAATGCAGCAGTTGTGTCTGATGGGTATGAATCAGCAGATGCCTTAGTGGTTAATCAAAATCAGTCCTGCATTGAATGGATTCTGGATTCCGGTTGCAGCTTCCACATGTGTCCACGAGAGGAGTGGTTTGAAACTCTGGAAACCAGTGAAGGGGGTCTGGTATTGCTGGGAAACAATAAGGCATGCAGAGTGATGGGGATTGGATCTATAAGGTTCAAGATGCACGATGGAGTTGAGAGAATACTAGATCAGGTACGATACATTCCAGAGTTAAGAAGAAATCTTATTTCACTAGGAATGCTTGAAATGAATGGTTGTGTCTTTAAAGCAGAGAAAGGGACATTAAAAGTTGTCAAAGGGTGTCCCTACTCATTATGAAGGGTTGTCAGAAAGAATGGTCTTTATTCATTATTAGGAAAAGTAGTGGTTGGAAATACATCCATTGCATCTAGGATTAGGGATGGCAATTTTCCCCGCGGTTTTGGGGGCCCGCGGGGAAAACCCGAACGGGGGCGGGTATGAAGAATTATTTCTATCCCCGAATCAAATGGGGATGGGGATGGTAATAGCACCCCCATCCCCGAACCCGCCCCGATATTGTATATATATATATAATAAAAATAATAATACTATTATTATTTAATATTACTATTATTGTTTAATAAAAATCATATTACTATTTTATTTCTTGCATATTTAGATGACTAAAAATCTTCTAACCTAAATAATAATCTATTAATAACATTTATATGCATACATATATTGTTCTTTAATAATATACTATTGAGTAACAATAATATGTAACAGTAAATATATATTAATAACAACATAGAATAATAAATAATATATATATATATATAATCTATTTAATATTAGAGGCGGGAATGGGGATCCCCGTCCCCGAACCGACTCCCCACGGGGATGGGGATGGGGATCCCCGAATCATTCGGGGGCGGGGATGGTATGGGCAAAACCGGCCCCGTCCCGCCCTAGCTATATTCAAACAGAGGCTATTTAAGGGAGAAGATTTGAAGGAAGAAGTTTGACGATTGTTGATTGAGCGAAGATACAAAAACAGAGGGAAGATTCCTGGAGACGAAGCAGCAGACCGCCATTAGAGATGAGCGCTTATTGAGTGTCTGCTGCTGAGTCTAGATTAGCTTGTGTAGAAGCAACTTCCCGAGTGTGTGAGATTGATTTATTCGAGAGTTGTGCTTACACTGTAAATCTCACACACAGATTCACTCGCACATTTTGTGAGTTGAGCTAAATTGTTTAGCGAGTGAATCAAAACCCATTTCACAAACAGGTCCCGTCCAAGCACGATGACGTTAAACAAGAAGGGGAGACGTAGGACATTGAGGTCCGAACTTCCAGAAACAAACCAGCTGGTCCATTTCTTTAAAGCTTTCAGCACTTTCATATTTACTTTAGCATTCTCGCATTGCATAACACATTCAGCACGCACGTAAAACAGAATTCAGCACTTGCATTTCTTTAAGCACTCATGCATACAGTTCAGCACACAAGCACAGTAAGTCTCGAACAGATTTATGTGGAACATAAATCTGTTTGAGTTGGTTTTAAAATATTAGGATTCAGTTCTGGTATTTTCCGCATGATTTTTAAATCATACCAGATCTGTCTCCGGTGCTCTGTTTATTTTAGATGTTCAAGAACATTGAGCTATTGCAGCTCGTTTATAGCAGCGCAAAAAGTTTAAACACTCATTTTAAATCAGTGGCTGCTATGTTTCCTTCGAAAACAGGGACCAACAATGATCCTCTTCATATCAACAATAATAAGGTAATTATTGTGCATATTTACTTGAATCTTTTTAATGGAGTTTTGAGTATTTTCATTAATAAATTTTCGGTCAAATCAGTAAAAATAACCGAAATTAATTTTATTACAAAGCAAATACACTTTGTTGGGATCGAAAAGAGTTGAAAATATTTGCGAAAAACTCTTTTAAAAGATATTTTACAATCCTTCGGCTTAAATCATAGCTGAGTTACCAGCGCAGAGAATCTCAGCGTAATATGTCGTCTTTAATAACAAAAATATTTGTGCGGAAGTAACTCGATTCAATATTGAACATATAATAAACTGAAAGCAATAAAAGATAAGACTCAAGAGTTTGTTTTTTCAAGTTCTGAGCTAAACTCCTATGTCTCCCCTTCTTCCTTATACATGAAGGATTCCAATAGAAGACTTTGATTATTACAATGCCTGTAACAACCCAATCCCTCCAGCCGCAACTGAGTGAACTCCTAGCAACACCAAAATATTATCGACTCTCAATCTGTAAAATACAAACGTAAAACCTCTGATCTGTCCAAGCTTGGCAAGCCCTTACACACTCTGTTTTTTTGATCCACAGTGAAAGAATAACACTACAGAGTGTTTTTACAACTGAAAATATGACACAGAAAGTTGATAATAACAAGCAGCATGTGTCACTTCGTGTGAACTGGTTCGTGTAAAATTTATAGTAATCGTATACAATCTGTAACTTCGGTCACTTTTGCACGCAGCAGGTTGTCGTCTATTTATACCCTTCTTCCCCAACGGTCATTAATTGAGACAGTAGACACAATCCTCTTTCTTCTAGGACAAAGGACTTCACAATAAATGCTTCTCCCGAGGACGGACTCTGTCTGCAGAACCCAGCTGCTTTTTAACCAAAAATGGAAACCTTCGACTATCTCAAAAGTCTCATTGTCCATAATGCAATAACTAGTTATAATCCTCACAAATGTTCGTCCAATTTGTCTCTTTGCTCTTCTGATAAGCTTTTGTCAGGCCGGTGCTCTAAATCAGATATTAATTACTCAATTAATGGCAATATGCGGAAGCTTAAAATATGTGTTAAAATTTTCTTTTCGGCCTGAACAGACAATAAAATTCAAAATACATTCATACTTAAAGGATATATTTTTAAATCAAAATCTACACAATCGAAACAGTACCAGAAATGTATAAAAATATCTCAACGAATGCAAATATCAAATACAGCATTCACGCAGGGCATTCCCTGTAAACTAAGGCACAACGACTCAGCTGGCAATCAAAATCCCAGTAATTCATCGGAATCCAAATCACAGCGACTCAGCTGGAAATCACGACTCAGTGAAAGCATTGGATTCCCAGGCACGGTGACCCAGCCTGCAAATCACGACTCAGTTATCAATCGGTTCTCAAAGGATCGGGCTCAATATGATATGTATGTATGCCAGACAATATCAGCTTACATAATCAACATACAATAGTCATACATAAGCAGTTCAGAGAATCATCATAGAAAGCACGGCTAAGCAGACTCAGCTTACAGCCAACACATATACACAACAATCATTTCACGTTGGAAAACATTTGCATGCTTATGTCAAAGCTGTGAAAATAAGCTCAATCCGTACCTTAGATAGATCTTGGTACAATACCTCAGCCCAGCTCACAACAGAACACTCTCCTAGCTCTGCTCAAGTCTCATCCAACAAATCAAGGCAAAAACCACAAGAAATGATCTAATCTGCCAAGATACTTAAGAAAATCAGCTCTACTCAAGCTTACACAGCTCACGGCCTAAAGCCTCATGGCTCAGACCAGCTATGTCTAACCAACAGAGCACTACTCAGCTCAAAGTTAAATGCTAGGAACAAAAATTAACACTAGCAGAACACGGTTACCTGAACCGAAGCTCAGCTCTGCTGGAAAAATAGCAAAACCTAGCTCACGTAGTTCCTAAGCTATTTCTCTTTCCGGCCTCCTCCCGACTCCAAACTAGTACAAGAACGTTGGACTCGAAGAGAGGTTTCCAACCGAGGTACCCTCACTCAAATCTAACCAACCAATCTCCGGCAATTTGTGGAACCTTAGGTCGGGTGAACAACAGTCACGAGGGTTTGAATAATCTCTGTCGGGATACTCGGGAGAAGATAAAGTATGTGTGTCGTAAAATAACTAAGTGTTGGTCAATACTTATATATATATATTCCCTGCTTATAGCTACAGAAAAGTCAAATTAGCTCAGATTTCTCCACTATACCAGCTCAGGCACACAGACCAGCTCGGGGCATCCAGCACATATCTAAGCTGAATCCAGCTTGCACAATCACGGAGAATCCCAAAGATGCTCACCTCTAAGCTGGTGTCCCAAAACCAGCTCGTGGCAGAAACTCAAACCAGCACAACAAAGCAGCCCAGCTCAGAGCTATAATCTCAGACCAGCTCACGCCTGATCTGATCTATGCCAACCCGAAAGTCACCAACAGTTTACAACAAGTCTCCTAAGCTGATCGCTAAAACAGTTCATAGGATACAATCCAGCTCAGCACTCAAATCTGTTGTCCAGATCGGAACTAATTTGCCTAACCAGCTCACACCAAAACTGGTCTTGGTTGAACCTCAAAACCCACCAGTATACCTCTCAGCTGGTACCAGATTACACTAGACTTGGAACAATTTACCTTAACCAGCTCGTACCAGAACAGCTGGCATCAAAACTGATTCCTATCAACCCAAATTTCTCTAAGCTGTAACATCTCTACTGATAGATCTCCAATCAGCTCTAATCATCAGTGCTTAAAACCATGCTCCAAACCAATGATAATCTACACTGAAACCCGAACCGTTTGTGGTATCAGCTTAGCACAAAACCATGGGTCAGCACGGCTCTAAACTGGTATCTTCACCGGCAGCTTGCCCAGCTGAAGTATCTCTACTGGTTAATCATTATTCTGATCTGATTAACTCGCTCATTATCAGATGAAAGATTTTGTGTGCGATCAAGATCTCAAGAGTTTGGGAAGAAGTAGCAGAGAGGGCGAGCGCATTAAACCGATAGAATTATTTATTCATTTATGGATCCGTTGATTGATTGATCCTCGGATAGATTGACCCACTTTCTACTTTTGAATGGTTTGCCTTTTATACACGCCGGGATCATCGATGGGGAAATTTACCATTAGGTACAATAATTAGGAACCGATAATTGAGCTGGTAATTCAGCGCTTGAGCCCCTATGATCTGATTTGAAGTTCGTTTCAAAAAGCTGAAGTGCTGAGTTGTGGGAACTCCGCTCTAATATGAAAACTGATAAGTTGAGGGCTGAAAGCTGTACATAAGATCTGAGCTGTTTGCTATTATTCGAAGCTCCAATCTGATCTCTTTGGCTCTAATCTGATCTATGTCGCTATAAGATAGACTTGCTCTGAGCTGATCGGCGACGCTCGAAGCTGATAGGCTCTGATCTGATTCACTGTGCTCTGAGCTATTCTATGTTTCTCGAAACGATATAAACTTCTGAATTGATCTTCGCTGTGCTTGATCTATACTGTTCTCTGAACTGAATACCGTGCTCTGATCTGAAAGTGTTCTCCAAACTGATACTTGGTTCTAAGATGAATTCCTCTGTTTTGTTAAGATCGAGTTCTTGTATTTTTTATCACAAAAACTTAGAAAATTTTATCCTTAAATATTTCCCCCTTTTTGGTGATGACAAATCTTTGCAGCTTTATTTAGAACAACATAATTTCTCTTTTATAAATCAATAAATTTCCGAAGTACAAGAACTATAACTATAAGATCTGAGCCTAAAAAACGGAAGACATATCTTCTCAAAACCATCTGTGTCCTTTGCCGCTGTTGATACTTTATCCCTCTTTGGCATCACCAGCTCTCGTAAGATGAGCAATAATTTCAGCGAGCCAAGAGCCAAAGGAAGTGAGGCTAGAATTGACTTCAGATGTTGATCTCTGGACTTCATCAAGGAGCAGTTGTATTGTCGAAGTAAGCTTTGAAGAAAGGTTAGCTCTGAATTTCTCTCCCCACCTTATCAAGTCAAGTCTACGCTGTCTGTTGATCATCGTAACATGAGACTCACGTATTTCTTCAACACTGAGCTCTAGAGACTTCATTTTCTAATCAAACTCTGACTTGAAGGCTGTGAGAAGCTCTTGAGAATGCAGCGGCTCGAGATGAAGATTGTGTACCAAGTCTCTGAGCTGAGCATCGGTATGGTTAAACATTGGAGCGTTGGGAGAGTCTTCAAGAATACGATCTGATTGAACTTCTTCATAAACAACTTCAGCAGCTTCAGACGCAGAAGACAATGATTGAGATGATTCTGACAGTGCATCCACTTCGAAAAATGTACAAAAATATTCAGCACTCTGGACGTGTTGAACAGCTCCAAAAACTGTATCAGGAATAACCTTTGTACACTGAGCTGAAGAAAATATAACCAAATTTGTACACCGATTTACTAAGCTGCCCGATGGTCGCACCATATGTAAGGGAACAACTTCAACCACAGCAGGGACGATGTGAATGCCTTGACAGAGGGAGCAACTTCCCAACTGTCTTCCGTTTGCACTTCACTGATGGGTCAGCAACAACTTCAACTCTGGAGTGAATAGCCTCCAAACGTTTGGCTTTGGCTACTGCTGCTCTTGCTTCCACCTCTGCAGTCATTTTAGCTTCAGTAGCTGCCTTCTCCACGTCGCCAATGTTCTTCTTCTCCTCTTCAAACTCAGCTGGAGTTGATTTGTACCAGAAAACCTTCCAAAACTGGAATATGCAACAATCCAGCTTTCCTTAATACGATCCAAGAGGCCAAGAGTACAAAAATGACCTCAAACGCTAGCCAGCAAGCAAAAGATTTCTTGGGTTAATACTGAGCATACTCAAATAGGTGAGGCCACTCCTGTCTCATCTTATCTTCCACTTCCCAGGTAGCCTCCTCTACCATGCTTGCTCCATTGAACCTCACCAACGGAATGGTCTTATTTCTCAATTGTTCTCCTTCTTGTCCATAATCTGCACTTGATACTCAACATAGCTCAAAGTTTGATCTATATGAACCTCATCGGTCCTCAAATATCGGAAGTATCCGGCTCATATTTCCTCATCATTGATGCATGTAACACATCATGCATCGCTGCTAACCCAGCAGGCAACTGCAAACGATACGTCAAGGATCCAATCCTTTCAATAATCTCAAACGGTCCAATGAATATAGGAGCTAACTACCCTTGAGCCCAAATCTCATCACAATCTTGAAAGGAGAAACTCTCAAAAACACTCGATCGCCAACTTGAAATTACAAAGTCCTACGCCTCTTGTTAGCATAGCTAGCTTGACGATCTTGTGCAGCCTTCATCCTAATACAAACCAGCTCAATCTGATTCTTCATATGGTTCACAAACTCAGGGGTAGACAATTGTTTCTCTCCAAATTCTTCCCAGCAAATCGGTGATCTTCACTTCCTACAGTACAAAGCTTCGAATGGTGCCATCCCGATAGTCACTTGGTAGCTGTTATTATACGAAAACTCCACCAGGGATAAGGAATCTTGTCAGACACCACTGAAATCCATGACAATAGCTCGCATCATATCCTCCAAAGTCTATATGGTTCTCTCGGATTGGCCATCTGTCTGAGGGTGATACGCGGTACTCATAGCCAATCTCGAACCCATTGCTACTTGCAAACTCTTCCAAAATATAGAAGTAAATCTAGGATCTCTATCAGACACTATCAAAACCGGCACTCCATGCAATCTAACCACATGGTCAATGTACAGCTTTGCCATATTCTTCATGGAACACATTACATCATATGGAATGATGGGCTGACTTAGAGAGTCTGTCAGTCACCACCCAGATCGCATCACATCCCCTATTTGAACGAGTTAAATGAGTCACAAAATCCATAGAAACGTGCTCCCAATTCCACTGAGGCACCTGTAAACTTTGCAGCAACCCTCCAGGTCTCATCCTCTCGATTTTGACCTGTTGGCAATTCAAACTTCGTGCCACAAATACCAAAATATCATTACTCATGTCTTCCCACCAATAGTGAGATTTCAAGGCATGGTACATCTTATTCTCACCCGGATGTACACTGTAATGACTACAATGGCTCGTTCAGGATAGTTTCTTTTAGGTATATCAATTTCGGAACCACTAATCTACCAAGAAATCTCAGACATCCATCAGAGGCAACAGTAAAATCATCTGACTGACTATTCTGGACTTTTATCCTTAACTCATGGATGTACGGGTCAGTCCTCTGTGCTACTCTAATGTCTGCCACAATCTGTTGTTCAACCTAAAAAGAAACTACAAAATATTCATCACCCGGCTGAAAACGCCAACCCGAAGTCCCCAAATCCTCATGTACCTTGATATAATCAACGATGTTAACATCGCTGACTGAGTTTTTATACTCAAGGCATCTGCCACCAAGTTCATCCATCCAGGCTTATCTGAGTCTCACAGTCAAAATCCTTGAGCAACTCCATCCAACGAAACTGCCTCATGTTCAAATCTGACTGAGTGAATATGTACTTCAAGCTCTTGTGGTCGATGTACACCACAAATTGCTCGCCATACAGGGAGTGACACCAAATATTCAGAGCCAAAACAATTGCTGCCAACTCCAAGTCATGAACGGGTATCTAGTCTCGTGGGGTTTCAGCTGTCGAGACGCGTAAGCTATCACTCGCTCGTTCTGCTTCTGCATCCCAAACCACTTAGAGAAGCATCTGAGCATTCTAAAAAACCTCCAAAACCCGAAGGTAAAGCAAACACAGGAGCAGTAGTCAACTTCTCCTTGAGCAAAAGAAAACTAGTCTCACACTCGTCTGTCCAGATAAATCTCCTATCTACATGGGTCAACTGCGTCATCGACCAGGCTATTGAAGAGAATCCCTCGATGAAATGTATATAGTAGCCAGCCAAACCCAAGAAACTGTGGATCTCCAAAACATTCCTAGGTCGCTTTCAGTTAAGAACTGCTTCAAATTTACTAGGATCCACCGAAACACCTTGTTTAGAAATAACATGACCCAAAAAGATCACCCTGTCCAACCAAAATTCACACTTAGTGAACTTTGCACACAACTGTGAGTCCCTTAGTGTCTGCAACACTAGCCTCAGATACTCTTTATGCTCTCTCAGGTTCCTCGAATACACCAAAATGTCGTCTATGAAGACAATCACAAAGCGATCAATATACTCACTAAAGACGCGGTTCATCAAATCCATGTAGACAACAGGGGCATTGGTCAATCCAAACAGCATCACAAGGAACACATAATGGTATTCGCTACATCAACGTCACTAATCTGCAACTAATGATAACCAGATCGCAGATCAATCTTGGAGTACACTACTGATCTTTGCATCTGATCAAACAGATCATCTATCCTCGGTAGTGGATACTTATTCTTCATTGTCGCTTAGTTCAGCTATCGAAAGTCCACACACATCCTCATTGATCCATCATTCTTCTTCACAAAGAAAATCAGAGCTCCCCAAGGCAACATACTCGGCTAATGAAACCCTTCTCTAAAAGATCACGCAACTGGTCCTGAGTTTCCTTAGCTCAGCTGGCGCCAATAGATATGGAGCTCTAGAAATCGGGGCAGTCCCTGGCACCAACTCAATGCTAAAATCAATCTCCCTTCTCGGATGAAAACCAGGAATCTCATCTGGAAAAACATCTGGGAACTCTCGGACAATAGTAATGTCACTCAATTCCAGTCACAATTCTTGGGTTACATCCAGGGCATAAATCATTAACCTGAGTTCTCAAGTGATAACAGGCTAAACATCTCCATGGCTAACACTATTGGGATCTTAGACCACGAATCTACACCGTAAAAATCCCACTTTTCACCAAGTTCAAGCCTAAACCTCACTAATCCATGGAAACAATCCATCGTAGCTCTATAACTGGACAACACGTCTATCCCCAAGATAAAATCAAAGTCTCTTTCTGCAAGGAAATTAAATTTTCCACTAGCACGTTCTGATCAATCCTAATCACACAATCCGACACCACCTCACGGGACAATAGACTCACACCGACAAGAGTAGAAACAGATACTACATCACAGATACTACATCACACAATGGGGTAAAACTCAATCCAGACTCATACACAAATAGATCAGATATAAAGGAGTGTGATGCTCCAGTATCAAACAAAACTCGTGCAGGAAAATCAAAGATAGAGCAAGTACCTGCGATACTTCCAGGCATATCATCAGCTTGCTCCCGAGTCAAGACATTCACCTAAGCTTGCTGAGGTCCCGAAAACTAAGTTCTAGGAGGTCATCCAAACCTAGACGCTTCACGAGGTTGGAATCCTGACAGGGCAGGAGGTTGCGGTCTCTATGAAGAACCACCAGCTGAACCTTGCTGCGATAGATTTGAGGGTTGTCCCCTCATCTAAGGATACACTCTAGCAAAATATCCAGCTTGCCCGCACTTATAGAAAAGACCCTGAACTCCATGACACTGAGAAGTCAAGTGCTTACCTCCGCACTAACCACACATCACTGCTCTAGAATCACTTCCTCCAGATCCATCTGAACCAGAAGAACTCGAGCCTAATCGTCTCTTAAACTGCTTCCCTCGAGGCTTGAACCTTTGGCGATTCGACTGTTGGGGCATTTGAGGAGGTTGAAATGCATACATCCCTTTAGGAACGGGATGGAAACCTTGCCCAATTATCGGCTGAACCTGAGTCTGCGCATCAAAAAGACTCTCCTCTATATATACCGCCCTATCCACGGCCTCAACATAATTCGAAGGAGAACCACCTAACACCAGCTGAAACAAATCTGGTCTCAACCATTTCAAAAACTTGTTCCGCTTCGTTCTCTCTTGGTTAGCAACGTTAAGGACATACGAAAGAAAGGAGGAAAACTGTCTAGCATACTCTGCTACCCTCAGATTCCCTTGCTTCAGATTATCAAACTCTCTCTCTCTCTCTCTCGGTTGTTGTAGTAAGATTCAAGGGTATACTCCTGACGAAAAGCGGCACAGAAACTCTCCCAAGTAACCAAGACTCTGGACTCTCTCATGACTCTGGAATTACCCTTCCACCAGCGTTGAGCATGCTCCTTCAACTAAAGAACAGCCAACTTTAGTCTCTTCTCATCGGTATATTCAACGATATCGAACAGCTCTTCCATGTGTTCTAACCAGCCCTTAGCCATCAAACCACCCTCGGCTCCAGTAAAAGGACTGGAATTATTATATGGTAATTATCAAGTTAACTAGATTGGGTAATGGTTAACCAATGAAGATATGCAGCTTGGTAAGCTGCTGGTAAGAAGAGACCAGCTTAGATGCGTGCTGGTCCAAGTTCTCGTATCAAACTGGTTTTGTAAACTGTTCTAAGTCCAGCGTGATCTGGTTCCAGCTTAGAGGTCTGTTAGTGGGAGTTTTGAGGTGTAACCGAGGCAAGGTTTGGTGTGATATAGTTGGCAGTTTAGCACTGATCTGGATTACTTTGTTGTGCTGGTTACAGTTTCTTTTGAGCTGGTTTTTGGGACACCAGCTTAGTGGTGAACAGCTTTGGATTTTCCTGTGTATGTGCGAGCTGGACCCAGCTTAGAGATGTGCTGGTTGCTCTGAGCTGGTGGGGTGGAGCACAATCTGGTGCATGTAGTCCGTGTACCTAAGCTGGATCAGTGGAGGGGTTTATGCCGATCTAGGTACTTTAGACCAGATCGGGTCCGTGTGAGTGATCCAAGATGGTTGCGCATTACTTCGAGTACCTGAGCTGGTCAGCTAAACACCGTGCTGGATAGAAGCAGCGTATCCTCGAGCTGGTACAGTAAAGAGGTCTGAGCTGGTTTGACTTTTACTGTAGCTTTAACTGGGAAGTATTTGTATGTGTGTTGACCAACACTTAGCCATTTTTAGACACATATCCATATCCTTATCCTCTCTCGTGTACCCAGACAGATATCTTATCCAAACCCTAGTCGTTATTGTTCACCCGACACCTTCTTCTTCAGATTGCCGAAGTTTGGATGGTCAGTTTTGAGTGAGAGTACCTCGGTTGGAAACCTCACTTCAAGGCCTATGTTCTCGTACCAGTTTGGAGCTAGAAGGAGGTCGGACAGAGATATTAGCTGAGAAGCTACATGAGCTATGTTTCGCTATTCTTCAACAGTGTTGAGATCCGGTTCAGATTAGGTCCTCTCTTGTGGTTCTTTCCTTGATTTCTTGGCAGAGGATTGTGCGGAGCAGGGAGTGTTTTAAGCCGTAAGCTGTACCTAGATATTTATCAAGATCTGCATAAGGTACGGATGTGAGCTTATTTTACAGCTTTTAGATTGGCATGGATGTAATTGTCTGCGTGCTGGTATGCTGGGCTGTGAACATTTTCATGGTTTTATGTCGTGCTTGCTTATGTTCTATTGTTGTGTATTGCAATTTGTTACCTTTTCATACCTGCATATCATATTGAGTTCATATCTCTTTCTAGACGTTGTGATGTTGTTTTTCTGCTAGTATCAGGAAGCTCTCGGCTTGATTACTTGAGGACGATCATCTAGCTACTGTGCTCCTCTTCTCCCTGCTGATATGGTTGTTGCCACTGTGAGATGAGTGGATAGCTACCACGTTCTCGTGAGCTTGTGGAAACCAGCGGGTTGAGCTATCCTGTCCTTGTTTCTGGTACTGAGTGTTGAGATGAATGGATAGCTACCACGCTCTCACATGCTCCGTGGCCACTGCTTTTTTGATTCCAGCTGGTTAGCCTTTCCGTTGCAGCTCTGTGGATCTTGTTTGTTGATGCTGTTGGGTTATTATTTCGAACTCCTTGTTCCTCCTGTCATCATGCCTCGCATATTATTATGTCATTACTGTTTATGTTGCTCTCCGTACTCGGGGTTTGACCCCTGTCCCTCCGGGGCTGTTTGGTTATTTGTGTGCCATTCAGGTTTCCTAGGTTCTTCAGCTGACCATGGTGTGCTTCTGCTGGCGGTGCCCCGTGAGGCTGTTGGAGTGTCCCAGCTATATATTTATATATATAGTGTCATCGAGTCTGTGCCGGGGAATGCCCCGAGCTGCAGTTGTATTTCAGATACGAGATTGTGTGTATTTGGGATACATGTATTTTTGCTTAATTTCGGAAGTTGTATTGGTATTAAACTCGTTATATTAGTATTCAAGTATTTTTAATTATATATTTCAGTCAGGACGCAAATGAAAAATTTTATCCATTTTTTATGCTTCCGCTATTTGAGGTTAATTGCTTGTTTAATCTCTGTTTTGGTTCACTGGACCTGATATTTTGCTATCAGAGCTTAAACTGGGATAAGATCAATTATTGCGAGTTCACTTGAGTCTAGGCACTGTATTTGCTTTGTTGCATGAGTTTGACTACGTGTATTAACTGCTATTTGATCTTAACACCCTAGTGTTTTCTTAGATGCCGCCTAGAGGTAGAGGTAGGACGAGGAGACAGATTCCGATAGAATCTGGGTCTCAAAACATAGGAGACAATGTAGAGCAGCATAGCATTCCGATTTTCAGGCGTGCTAGACATGTGAATGAAGAAGTCGATTTGTTGGCATCTCGTGTCGACGAGATGGAATTGGTTATGGTGAGGTTTCAGCGAATGAATCCTCATACGTTCACCGGAGTGGAGTCTAGTGACGATGCAGAGGCTCGGTTAGTGGACATTGATGGTTTTATTTGAGAGTGTGCACTACGATGATTCGTGTAACCTTAGCCTAGCCATGTTCCAGCTGAGGAGCAATGCGCAAAGTTGGTGGATAGGTACTTCAAGAGCAATGGCAGAGGGAACAGAGGTGTCTTGGAACAGATTTTGTGTTGCATTCCGACAAGAATACGTTCCGGAGTCCTACGTGAACAACAAGGAGCATGAGTTTGACTACCTGGTCCAGGGAACATGCGTGTGACAGAGTATGCGAGGCAGTTTTATTCTCTTTTGGCCTTCGTCCATCACGTTGCTGACCGTGAGAGAGCCAAGAGGAACCAATTCTTGGAAGGGCTGAATGAAGACCTTTATTTTTTGGTGTTGGCCAGTTCACCTACCTTAGTAACTTACAAGTAGCTTCGTCATTCTTGTTCTGGAGTTTTCCTTAAATATTTTCGATTTCTTCATATTAAGAAAACCTTCTAAGTTTCGACATTTCAAGTTAAGTTCGAAATCTGATTCTTTTTCGGAACTGTTTTATGTTGAGATCTGAATTTGTATTCCAAGTCTGAGTTGACTTCGTTTGACCATCGAAATTTGAACTGTTCATTTAAGTCATGTTGACTTTTCCAAATCTGAGTTGACCAAACAGTCCATATCTTATTTTCTTCTGAAAGTGGGTACGCTTGCGTATTGTTCGTACTCAGAACTGATTTTAGTTTCTTCTCGATTAAAATCCCATGAACTCCCAATAGTTCCTGAACATCAAAAATGTTTTAAAACAGCGAACCATACTTGACAGAGATCTATTTCAGATTAAGAAATGAAAGAAATCGGAAGAGACCATGTTGCGGTTGACGAACTGCATACCCTTCACAGTGATAGATGAGACTGGTTCCCATTACTGATATCAGATGACAGTTTGATCAAACGACATTGACCTATGTACAGGTGTCTAAGCCATATTTCGATTAAATGATAAGAACATAGCACAAGGTGATTTTAATCACGACTCTGAGAAAATATTTAAGATCTTTCCTTTTAAAAACAAGTACATGTTTTCGAACATGTGAGGTTATGCTTTCAGATTTTCCAGATTAATAGTTTATATTTTTCAGCTTTTCAAGCTTCCTCAGTTTACAGATTTCCAGATTAACGTATTCAGTATACATTTTGTTTCGATTTGAACTACAGTACAGATAAATTTATTGATATGCTTGCATTTCCTGTAATTGTTATTCCATATTTACTTGCTGAGCCCCTAGGCTCACTAGTTTTCTTGAGTGCAGGTGATGAACAGTAGGGAGCTGGATGGTGTGAGCTGGAACAGATCGGAGGTACTTATCATGGACATTAGTTTCAGTTCTGTATTCAGTTATATTTATTGTAAACAAGAGCTTATTTCAGTCTCTTCTATTTTTGTTGTACAGAAATATAGTTATAAGCTTTCGAAACCTAACAGATTACTGATTTCTTGTTTTGATGTAATCTGAACAAATTGTACTTTTGAACGTTGTATAAATTTCCGTGCAGTTATGTGAATAGATCCGTTTCCTTTTCTTTTAGTTCTATGCAAACAGATTTCTATTCTTTGAAATTTAGTCCAAGAAATAGTATGTTGTTCGTTTTGATCCGCATACAAACTTTTAATATTCTTCAATTTGAACCCAAAATTTATTAATCTAAGTGAGAAAAAAAAAGTTCAGTCCTTACAATGAGATCCTTATGATGAACTGATCATAGTTGCGCTTAGTGATTTGACCTGCACTTGATCACTGTGCTTGTATATTCATCGGCACTTGAACACTGCACTTGTACACTGCACTTGATCTGCGCTTGTACTGCTCTTCACCGAGACTCTCTGCGCTTGATCTCTGAACTGCTCTTGTACCAAGCTGGTAGACCAACTTGATGTTTCCCGCACCCTGTTCATCAGTGTTGTACCAGCTCGGGCGTCCTCTCACTGTTTCAGCGTGGATATCTTCAACTGTTCCAGCTTGGGCGTCCCCTCACTGTTCCAGTCTGAATATCTCCCTGTCTTCTAAATCAAATGCACTACACATCGCACGTAAATCGTTAGTAGAATAATAACAGATTTTGTGTGAATCAAAACTTAGGTTCTGATCTGTATAAATAGATCCAACAATCTCTTCCTTTTTTATTTACACAAAATCTAAATAAACATATGCACAAATGTTTATGCATGAAGATATTTCTCCCCCTTTTTGTGGGAATCAAAAAGGGTTTCGAAATCGTTTCTCCCCCTAAATATTTTAAAACAAAACTTCCCCTAAACAGAGCACGGGTTATTTTTATTTTGAAAATAAAAACTTTTTCGAGGGACGACGTTTTGTGAAAACAAGTGCATGAGATGAGATTTTGAAAAAGAGACAGAATCTGTGCCACTGAGAGAGATCTCATCTATCCAGATTAAAGGATAAATAAGATTGAATTTACAGAATCTCTTCCGCTTCTCCCAACAATGTTATAGGCGCTATTATTTCAGCGCAACCAGTGTAAAGGTCTTGGCGTCCACAGATCTCGCGAAATCTGTCAGCTCGACATAAGAGATGTTGCCGCTCTTTCCTTTCGAGAAATTGCTCTGGTATTCAAAAATCATTATATCCCCTATCTGTATAGAGTGAGTTTTAAAAACCTTTTGTAGCACAGGTAAGCTTTGGAAGGAGAACTATCAGGCAGACAAAGTTTTAAAACCATTTGAAAATTTTTGAAGGGAAATGCACCATTCAAGAACAACCTACTCTGATACCAATTGTTAGGATCAAAAATAGGGGTATCTGTGAGCTCTCACACAACTCACGTAAGCTCTCATACAGCCAAAGACACCGAACCCTGAAGTTGCGTACATTTAAAGGATTTTGAAAGATAGGCAGCACGCAACAAGGCAACCGGATCGTGCATGAAAGCGGCTCTGCGAGCTGGTTCGACATATGCGATCTGGTTTATTCGTAACTTGAGCTGAAATATCTCAGTGTTCTTGAATTCTAAGTGCACCGAGATACAGACTGAGTAATGAATTAAAATCATGTGGAAACATCTCAAACTGAACTTTTATAATCGAAAGCTCATTAACAGTTTTAATAATATTTGATAAATATGCAATGTGTATGAGTGTAAATGCAGAAAGCTGTAAAACGATACGCTGCAATTTGTTTATGGAAGTTCGGAGCTGAATCTTCTACGTCTCCCCTTCTTTCATAATCGGAAAGGATCCACTAGAAGATTTTTATTACAGCGGTCCTCGCTACAACCCAATCCTACGACCAGCAGCCGCAAGAACTCCTAGCCACCACTGCACACCAGCCCACAAGCTGCGTGTATCTAACTTCACTTCTTTCACGCCTCAGTGAGAAAAGCTACATACTATTCTTTAACGTCTCAGTGCGAAAGATAACATAGACTTGTTTAACGTCTTTATCCAAAGACTACAATGGAGAGTTTCAAATTTGATTCACTCATTTTTCTGTTTCGCTCAACTCTCTAGTATATGAGTGAATCGTGTGTGAGATTATAGTGTATGCTCAATCTCTCAAATATAAAGTCTCACACACTGGGAAGTGCTCCTATCCGATCTGGTTTCACCAATGTCTTCCCAAAACTTGTGTTGTGCGTTCTTATTTTTTACTTTTTGGATTTGCACATCACTTCACTCTTCTTGCGCTCTTCTTTTCTTTTTGTGTGCCTCTCCTTTCTCCCTCTCCTCTTTTTTTTTGCTTGTGCTTTGCTCTTGTTATTATAGCCTGACGTGGAGTTTAATCCATTGGACACAAAGTTGTAGCCATTGAAAGTCTTCTGACACTGTTGTACTTTGCGTCATTTGTATTTTAATGCGTTGCAGTCTTTTCTTCACTTCAAGCACATGAGACTGTATTGAGAAGATAACACAAGCAAATCGATTTGAATACTGAAAAGAGTTCCTTGTGTAGTCTTGTATTCAAATCGCTTTGCTCGTAGATTCGATAGCATCTGTCATGCTATCCGAACTGGTTTAACCTTAACCAGTTTACCAGTTTATCTCCGTTCTGGTTTGTGCTGAGCTGGTCTTTACTTCGAGCTGTTCCAAGCTCTCTTCTTCTCTGCTTATCTGCTCTTGAGCTGCTCTTATATTTTGATATTTCATTTTACTTAGCAGGTCGCTTCATTGAGCTGGTTTCTCAGCTGGTTTACTTCCCAGCTGGTTGCTTCTTTCATTACAGTAGCCTTCTTCTTACCCATCATAAGCATCATCGGGTTTTCTCTTCCCTGATCTGGTTTACCATCTTGGCTCTATTCTTCTCGTCAAGAGCCATTGTGTGCTTGCTTGTTCTCTTGGTCCATTCAGACACCTCATCCAAACCATCAGCAAGCACACCTTTCTTTCACTGGTTGATTGAGCCAGTTTTCCGAGGATACTTTAAACCTTATCCTCGTAGGACTGCAATCCAGCACCAGTGATTATATCCCAACTTCTTTGGGATATAATGATCAGTTCGAATTCAGTCTTCCCAAGGACTGAGATTCCTATGATGAACTGATCATAGTTGCTTTTAGTGATCTGACCTGCACTTGATCACTGCGCCTGTATATTCATCAGCACTTGAACACTGCACTTGTATGCTGCACTTGATCTGCGCTTGAACTGCTCTTCACCGAGACTCTCTGCGCTTGATCTCTGAACTGCTCTTGTACCAAGCTGGTAGACTAGCTTGATATTCCTCGCACCCTGTTCATCAGTGTTGCACTAGCTCGGGCGTCCCCTTATTGTTCCTGCGTAGACATCTTCAACTGTTCCAGCTTGGGCGTCCCCTCACTGTTCCAGTCTGGATATCTCCCTGTCTTCTAAATCAAGTGCACTGCACATCGCACGTAAATCGTTAGTAGAATAATAACAGATTTGTGTGAATCAAAACTTAAATTTTGATCTGTATAAACAGATCCAACAAAATTTAATTTGAAAGAATGAAAAATTAGAAAGAGAAATAAGATGTTGAAGAGAGAAGCGTAGAGAATGAAACAGATAGGCTTATCACCCCAAAATATATATTCTCTGTCCAAATTATTTAATCATGTATATGTTTTCACACATTAAGTAAGTGTTTGGAAATCTAAAATTGAAAAGCGAAATTTCATTTCTTACCCTTATTAAATTATATAATGAAATAGTTAAAAAGTACAATAAATATGTGAAGATTGGTAAGAGTGTTGAAAATTTGTTAAAATAAAGCATTTGTCACTGGGTCAAACGCTGTTAACCAAGATACAAATTTATTTACTTATACATGTAATAGCGCAGATTGCACATGTTGTGTGCATCAGGGTCCGATGATTCGACCATTTAATCCAGGGAGACGTGTGTGTAACCATTGCTGATACTTCATTTTTCTTAGAGATCAGCATTATCATTTATTTACCATCATCCGATCCTCAACAGAGATAACATTATTCGTTAAGATCTTGCGTCAATCTTTTATGACTTACGTAGCCAACCAGATCAAGTAGCACAATGTCAATGATTGGACATAGGAGAACTTATAGGACATCACCCATCCTAGGAGGTAAACCAGGTCTACGTGATAATTAAATTTTAAACCAAAAATCAAGTTTCTTCATACTTTATGTTTTTCAAAACCTTATCTAAAATACTACTGGCGAGGGTCCGCACCGGTTCACCCCAGTTGAAACGGTTGCACATCACTCATGAAGCAGGAAGGTTCAGTTGGCCCAATATGACATTACAACATCCTCATATCATTTTGAAAAGCCACACACAACTTATTATTTGTGTGGGGCTAATTTTAAGATTAGTACAGGGTTTCTATATCAAATATTTTTTTTAAAAAAAAGAATGATTCAAGATATATAGTAAATCTAACATAAATTATATATTTTAAGAAAAAATTGGACTTCAGTTTTTGTAATACTAAGTTGATACAGACTCTTGATATATTGAAACATTAGGATAGTGAACTACTATGATATACAAATAACTGATCTGACGGATTGGACTTAGCTCAAATAGAACTTTATTATATAATCGGAGCTAGGACTCGTTGTGAAACTAAACTAATTAGACGAGTTTTCTTTTAGTCCAAATGAACTGATATCAAGTGATTTGAAGACATTCTCTGAGCCTAACAAGTTCGATCTCTACTTTTATGTTTGAACGTTGTCGTAAAAAAACATATTATATTCTGTCTCATGAAACAATTTTGAGAGTCCTAAGTTCCCTCTCTTGGCTTTTGTTCGGAGGTATTTATTGCTCTGTATATTACGAGAAGAACACGTGGCACCCTCAGCAGAATGTCGACTATACAATACAATACGAGCATCGTTCATAGCTAAAATTAAAAGAAATGGTGCACTCCACAATTTCAATGTGTTAGAAGTTCTACGGTATATCCAGGACTATGGATTAAAATTTATTCACTTTTTCACTACAATCATAGTTATATCGTTGGACTAAAGAATATATTTGCTTAGTTCTAGCTACGAAATAATGTTCACATAGAGGGAATTGGTTTCGCAAGATGAATATGTTGGAAAAATGGGCAAGACTCAAAGTAATTATTCGAGATACAATCGTCCGACGAAAGTCAAAATTGACTTGATAATTTAAATCTGCACATCGAGTAGATAGTTTTGGAATCGATTTTAGGTGAATGAGAAATTAAAGCAGTCATTAAAGCCCAATTATTGAGAAATGTGAGTTGTCCCACATTGGAAAAAGAGTCTGGTCAAAGCTTCCATATATACAACTTCGTATTATGTGTAATAATTAATACAAGTTGCAATAGACCTGAGAATATTTCTCGGGGGCGAGTAGAGGTGCTAAGCACCTACGAGCCCGCGTCCGTGCACGTCGCAATATCGCAATGGACGCATTGAGGCGCACTTCACACGTACGCGTCGCCGCGAGGAGCATTGAGGAGCTCTTAATTTTATGCTAGAGTGACTGGCACGTTTGCTGATGTGGCTACAATGGTGGATGACTGGGTAGTGACTGGACAGACTGTTAACAACCGTTGGATCGGATATAAATCGAAGAGGTGTGATGAATCGCGAAACGATGTGATCTGAACCGTTGATCACATCAGATGGATTGTGAAAGGACATGATCCATACCATTGGTGAAACGATACAATTTAGCTCATTTGATCTCGGATTGATGGATGCGATCTGTTCAATCAAAGGATTCCAGAAGAAAAGGTCACGATCTTCAAGAATAGACATAATCAGGACCGTTGGATGTAGATCCAATGGCTACAATTAAACATTTCCTAAGAGTCGTGACTATTCATCAAAAAACACTCCTGACTCTTGAACTCTATAATAGGATCCCCCAAAATTTGAAAAACATACCAAGAAATCCTAACATTTTATATCTCTCACTCTCATACTCTCTTCACTCCGAGTCCGAAAAAATATGAAAAGTTCGTTTTGCGGGCAATATCGTTTTACAAAAATAGTGTATAACACTATCCTTAAAGATTTTCGATATATATTCAATCAATAAGTACCATCGAACAACGGTAACAAAACAATAGAAATATGAGAAGAAAAGTTCGAGTAAGAAAGAAACTTTTGATCAGTTTCAAATTATTGCGGAAATGATGAGCCGGGAGTTGTGAACCCACTTCACAAGGTATATATTAAAATTAAAATGAATTTCTCTAGGTAAAAAAATCACTCGGTCGGGAATTAGTTGTCACATGCATGCAACTCGTGTCAGGACACTTTAACAAAAATTATTCCCATGTTGTTATCATAAACTCGGTTTTGGCCAGTAATAAAACACATTTTCTGGTATACTTTTGGAAGCTAATAAAACACATTTTTTTATGTTTTTTATGTCAAAAAGGTGGATCCAATATAGGACAAATTGGGAAAATTGAGCCCCAAAATGTGTCACTTTTATGAAAATCCATTCTCAAATCTTTCATAAAGTATCAATCAAAAATATTTTTATTTGAATAAAATACTTGTCCGAGCACCTATTTACTCTTAAAACAACTCTAAAAAGCTTTGCAATTTTTTTTTAAAATACTTTATAAAAATATTTTAAAAATACTTGGCCCCAATAACTGAAAACCATGTCCAAGTGATTTATTGATTTCAAAATTTATTAAAATAAAAGTGAGATATTTATCTTAAAAGTTAGAAACATGTTATAAAGGTAGACCTCACCACGGGCCGGTTCCGAGTCCGACCCACCGGGTTAAGGTCGCGAAAACCTGGAACCGGGCCCGAAATCGGGAATTAAAAAAAATGTAAATTGAATTTCGTTTTTAAGAAAATAGATAATTTTATAATTTAATTTTAATATTTTGTATTTCGAATTTCAAATTAGAATTCCAATTTGAATTTGAATTTTAATTTGAATTTTGAATAGAATTTGAATTTTTTATTTTGTCAATAAATTTTAATTTTGATTTGAATTTTAATTTGAATATTAATTTAGAATTTTAATTTGAATTATGAATTCGAAACTTAATTTGTGTTTGAATTCGAATTCGAATTTAAAAGAATAACAATTGTGATATGAATTTGAAATTTGAAGTGTAAATAATTTCAAAAAATAAATATAATTGAATAACAATATAAAAGAAGTTAAAATTACAATATAAAGTAAATACGAATTAAATGGGAAAATTCATCTAATCACTTGTGTCTCCTCCAGTTGTTATCCAGAAGTGCCCTCGGCGTCTTCGTCGTCGTTTGTCTCGTTTTAGTTATCTTGTGTTTTTGATGCAGCTCTCGATCAATCGTTAAGAAGGCATTGTGCTTCAAATGCTCCGACCTAATAGTAGATCTCCTCTCGTCCAGCGTGTTCTCTCCCATGCTAAACCTTGCTCCAACTGTGGAAACAGGACATGCAAGAATCTATGTTGGATCTGTGTTTACAGATCAGAATCTAAGTTTTGATTCACACAAAATCTGCTTCTATTGTACTAATGCTCTACTTGACATGCGCAACTTGCTTAGACTGGAGTAGACGTGAAGATATCCAAGCTAGGACAGTGAAGGGACGCTTGAGCTGGACTGGTCGAAGATATCAAGCTGGAACAGTAAGGGGACGCCCAAACTGGTTCGGCAGTTTACTTCCAGAAGTGCAGGGAACATCAAGCTGGTTCATCAGCTGGATGTTGGAGCAGCACGAAGATCAAGCGCAGATCTGAAGAGCAGTTCAAGCGCAGAATCAAGAGCAGAATTGAAGTGCAGAGTTGAAGCGCAGAATGCTCAAGTGCAGAACAGCTCAAGCGCAGATCAGGTGCAGTGTACAAGAGCAGTGATTGAGTGCGAAGCCGTATACAAGAGCAGTGATCAAGTGCACGCTTGATCATTGAGCACGACAATGATCAGTTCATCGAAGGGATCTCAGTCATTGGGTAGATTGAGATAGAACTGATTAACAGTTTGCTTGCTGATAATTTGGATAAGGTGTCTGAATGGACCAAGTGGACAAGCAAGCAAAGCTGGGGCTCCTGACGAGAAGAATAGAGCTCAGCCGGTTAAGGACAAACCAGCTTGAAGTTAAGGAGATCAGCTGGGAGCAGACAAACCAGCTCGTCGTATGATATATGTGAGAAGCTTGATCTCACAGATATATCAACAGCTGGTTGGCGACCAACTGGAAATGGAGCAAAGCTGGAGCCTCGAAGCAGCTCGAAGAGCAGGAAAGAACAGAACGAGCTCAGCTACAGACAAAAAGAGGCGCAGATGCAGAAGTTGCTCAAAGACAGATCAACGAGGCAGAGCAACCAGCTTGAAGGAGAAACCAGCTGAAAAGACCAGCTCAGAGAAATTAGTCTGGTCAAGCAAATCAGTTTGAACAATCTACGAAGACCAACTTAATTGGTTCAAACTGATTTGCAGAGGCGCAGATGCAGAAGTTGCTCAAAGACAGATCAACGAGGCAGAGCAACCAGCTTGAAGGAGAAACCAGCTGAAAAGACCAGCTCAGAGAAATTAGTCTGGTCAAGCAAATCAGTTTGAACAATCTACGAAGACCAACTTAATTGGTTCAAACTGATTTGCATTACCTTGTCCACATCAGGTACAAGCAGACAGAGCTCGAAGTGACCAAAGGCTGCAGAATTGCCGATGAGCAGAGCTCAAGTCAAATAAAGCCTGCAACGCATTAAATTCCAAAGGACACAAAGTACATATGCGTCAGAAGACTTTTCAGAACAGCTACATCTTTGTGTCCAACGGATATATCCAAACAGAGGCTTTATAAAGAGGCGCAATGAAACAGATTGAAGATATGCGCAAAATAGGGAGAGTGTGTTGTGCAAAGACAAAAAGAAAACATTTGAAGACGCACGACACTTGATCTGGGGAGATAGCAGAATACCAGCTCGAACAAGGAGCACTTCCCAGAGTGTGTGAGATTTAAATCATTGAGAGATTATGCTTACACTGTAAATCTCACACACATACATTCACTCACATTCGAGAGTTGAGCGAAATTTACAAAGAGTGAATCTGAATCAAATACTCTCCATTGTAGTCTTTGGACAGAGACGTTAAACAAGTCTAGTTGTCTTTCGCACTGAGACGTTAAAGAACTGTGTGTAGTCTTTGGACAAAGACGTTAAACAAGTCCTTGTAGCCTTTCTCACTGAGGCGTAAAAGAAGTGAAGTTAGTCACACAGTCTGCGGGGCTGGTGTGCAATGGTAGAAGCTAGGAGTTCTTGCGGCTGCTGGTCGTAGAGAGTGGGTTGCAACGAGGGTCGTTGTAATCAAAGTCTTCTAGTGGATCCTTCCCGTGGCGAAAGAAGGGGAGATGTAGGAGGTTGAGCTCCGAACTTCCAGAAACAAATCAGCGTATCTTCTTTACTATTTTCAGTACTTGCTTTCATACGCATCTCATATTTGCTTACGCGTTTATAACTGTTTAATTGGGCTTCGAACGATAGAGTGCAGTTTGAATTATTTCCGCATGTTTTATTTACATTACTCATTCTGTATCTCGGTGCACAAAGTATTCAAGAACACTGAGCTATTGCAGCTCAAATTAAGTTAACCAGATCGTTCGGCCAAAGTGTCGAGCTGGTTCTAGTCTTTCGATTGGAATAAGCATGTTTAGCGCTCGCCTTGTATCGGGCTGGTTTTA
>KQ992521.1:441116-474803 GCA_001598015.1 Dorcoceras hygrometricum | reverse complement strand
ATAAGATGCGTTGCGGCTGGTTCCAGCAGATGACTCCAAAGAGTGAGGCACGAGCTGGTTTTAAATCGTTTGAAAAATATTTTGGACAAGACAAATGATTTCTTTTGAAAAAGGTTTGGTGTTTTACAAATTAAAATGATATTAAGGGAATTTTTACTATAGGTGTGTCGAAAATGTTTTAAGGAGGTGAAATGATTTATATATGAGAAGGTTTGGTGTTTTACAAATTAAAATGATATGAAGGGAATTTTACTAAACTTTAGAGGTGTGTCATGCTTGATTTCACAAGTAGCTTGCCACTAATCCCTTTCATATAAAAACCTGTTTTCAAAGTAAGATTTTCATCATTTGCAAAGAAAAGTCTTAAAGTGTTCTTAAAAATATTTCCAGAAGAGTTCGTGCGTTGCTCAAAGGGAAGATTTCTGCAGGAATTAGTTGCTGTCGCAAAGTTTTGTTTAAGGCAAGTAAAAGCTGATCCTTTGCTACACCATTTGAAGCATATATTGTTGTTTTATGGATCTGCTTGCCTGTATGTTTAAGATATGTTTAAAGTTCATGTTTGAAATGATTTAGATATGAAAAGGAAAGAAAGATGGGTTCGAAAATGATGTTTTGATGTTTTTGATGGTTCCAAAATGTTTTCCAGAAAGATTTTGATGTTTCAAAAGCACTGAGGATTCGAGTTCATTCACAGAACGATTATGAATGTTCTTCTTTCAGTAGTTGTAACATCGGAATTTGATAACTGTGTAATCATAAGTTGCTAGTTGAATCATTATAAAGTATGGTTTGATAGGCAACAACAGATGGCATAGTTGTTGTTTTGATGTTACAAATGTCGAGTTATGTTCCAGCAACTGCATCTCTTTGTTAAGATTCAGCAGCTGCATTGTTATAATGTTTACGAATGTTCTTCCTTTTGTTGTAATATCGGGATTTGATGATTGTGTAATCGGTAGTTGCTAGTTGAATCAGTATAAAGTCTGGTTTAATAGGCGACGGCTGGTAGCGTGATCATTGTTTCGATATTACAAGTGTTTCGTAGAATTCAGCAGTTGCGTTGTTTTCATAAAATCAGCAGATGCACTGTACATCAGCAGGTGCATTCATATTGAACTAATTCAGCATATGCATTCCTTTGTTAGAATTCAGCAGTTGCATTGTTTTCATAAAATCAGCAGATGCACTGTACATCAGCAGGTGCATTCCTATTGAACTAATTCACCAGCTGCATTCCTTTGTTAGAATTCAGCATTTGCGTTGTTTCATAAAATCAGTCAGATGCTACTGTTCAGTGAAATTTGAAATACAGCTGTTGGGTGGTGTTGTGTTTATCCAAGGCCTACGTTTTCCGTGTCTCAGTTGTATCATTTTGATTTAGATTGTAATGTATTAGATCAGAGCAACGATTGTATATTTACATAGAATATCAGTTGTTGTAAATCGTAATTGCAATTATCAATGAAAACTGTTTTCCGCAAATGTCTTTAGTAGTTGGCGCGCAAATTAGGTACCTGCTGGTCTTTGAGATTGTCTTGTGTTTTGTTTCTTTTAAGTTATAAGAAATACAGCTTATAACAAATTACCTTTTAGCCTTCTTTTATTTCGAAAATTTTTATTTACCCCAATCATCGTGGCCCCGTTGGGTTCGGGCGTCACAGATATAGTTGCGTCTTTTGACACCACCATCTCTGTATGTCGAACGTCTCCTCGTCTGCATCACTAAAATCAAATATAGTGGTTAAATAATTCTACTAGAGGTGGTGAGTTGTTGTGCTTGTGTACCAACTTCATATTTCTCATTATATTCATTCTAAATTTCAGTTAAACTATTTTTAACACTAAACAAAATAATGGAAGAAGAAGGACGTGTGTCGGTAATTCGGTTCAAGGAATCATATTATAATGTAAGCAATTCTCCTAAACCATCTAATTTAAGTCTAGGGTCTAAAACTATAGCACATAAAAAATATCATGAATATTAAAAAAATATTTTTCCCATTTTGTTTTCATACTAAGAATGCATTCAACTAATACGTGATCTTTAGAAGTTAAATATTTGCTAAAAATACATGCAACATTACAAAGATGTGTTAAAACTAAATGACATGTAGGATAATATAAACCAGAAAGTTGATCAGTGGCATCATTAAAAACTTTTAAAATTTCACATATAGTGTTGCAAATATTCCATTGGTTTGAATATAAGATGATTGTATAAATTTGTCCGAAAAATGCACATAATAAATCTTTATATTAGAACGTGGACAACAATATTCCAACATGTTGGAACATCACGAGCAAACCGTTTCGGCCTCATGCCATTTATTTTACAAAATTTATCCCATTTTTTCATAACTTGGGGATGTGTCCATAGATAATGAATTGCAGATCTAATTTGTCTTATATAAAGTTCTAAACTTTTAAGACCGTCTTGCAGACACAAGTTGAAAATGTGGCATACGCATCTAATATGAAAAATTCACCACCTATCGATGGTATAATCTAATTAATTCATCAATACTACAAGTGTTTGCACTAGCATTATCAAAAGAAATTGAAAATTTTTGAAGTCAAACAATATTCTGAGAAATATTTTGTGCAGTGTGTGGATCATTGAACAGTGATATGCAAGCAAACGTTTTTTGAATATTCCGTACACTATCAATCCAATGACAAGTAATTCCCACGTATGAGCACGATTGTCAATGATCACTCCAAATATCAGAACGCAAAAAACTTTATTATCTAAAATAGCAAATATTTTAATCATTTCTTTTTTGTGTAGCAACTAATTTGTGCATGGTGCGTTTTAGTGTGTTTCGTGGGATGCGTCTAATTGTAGGATTAGCACTAGATGTAATCATTTCTTTTTTTGTGTAGCAACTAATTTGTGCATGGTGCGTTTTAGTGTGTTTCGTGGGATGCGTCTAATTGTAGGATTAGCACTAGATGAGAGCCAATTTTCAAAAGATAATTTATCACCAAAACTAAATTAAAGTTATTCTACAGCAATAAATCTAGCAGTTTCATCCCTAAATTGAGATTCGAAAAATTTTAAAAGTTGAGAGTCGTTATCAGATTGGGATGAAAATATAGGTATTTGAGTTTGAGTTCTAGAAATATCAATTTCCACCGGATGGTTCTTCTCGATGTGCCTGTTCAATGTGTCATATCCTCCTCCGTGTTGCCATTTATAGGATTTTGAAAAATATTTGCAAATTGCTTAAATATCACTAGAGGAAAGTGTCACCTTATCATAATGTTTGATGAAGATGTCGGAATTTGACCGCCCACCCTTCGATACTGTAGGCACCGACGGTATCGATGTGCCACCTTGAGTCCCTTGAGTTTGTTGGTGTGTTGGTTGGGTTTCAACTTCTTGTTGAGTATTTTCATCGTCGGAGAATAGAAATTCAAGATCGTCGATGTTTAATGGAGAAACATCAGTCGTAGGGGAACAATAGACTTTCCCTTACGACCACCACGACGACTTGATTCCGCAATTTGTAATGTAGTAGTTGAAAGATTAAAAAAATAAGAAATTAGGGATTTATGAGAGCTTAAGAAATTACGAGATTGGAAGAGTTTAAAAGATTAAGAACTTGAGAGATAAGAATATGAAATAGAGAGATGAAAAATTTAAAGAGAATATTGAGAGATAGAAGAAAATTGAGAGTGAGTTGATGCGAAATGAATTGAAAGGAGTCGTCCTGTTTATAGGCAAATTTTTTTTTGAAAATAACGGCGACCCGTCGGGTCGGCCGTTGTGTTTTTTATTATACTGTAACGATCGGCCCACTGGTTCCGACCTGGTCCGGACCGACGGGTCGACCGTTTTTTTCAACTTTTTGCATTTTTGTTTTTTTTAATATTTACTCGACCCGTCGGACCGGTTCTGGGTCCAACCCGACGGGTTGATGGGTTGCGGATATCGCAAACCTTAATCGACCCGTATCTCCATGGTTCCGGGTCAAAACCCGTTGACCCGGTTACCGACTCGTTGACCCTGGTCTGGGTCCGGGTAAGGTCACGGGCTAAACCGACCAGTGACCATGTCTATATAAAGGTGGAATCGGGTCGGACACACCCCTAAAGCCCTACACATTTAAAAGTTAACCCATTAATGGGCTAATCCCCTGTATAGGTCAGAGGTCCCTTGGCCCATACATGTGGTAATCGAGGGATATGCACGAGTAAACAGGGGCCCGCGGGAGATGACCCATATAACTGACTAATTCCCAGAGTATACCCACACAATATTTCAGTGGGGAATATGCTCCACACGAGAATCGAACCCGTGAAGCCGGGGAAGTTATTCCCACATCATCCCAATCTTACCAACTCGTCTGTGCCCCTGAGGACTCCAAAGCCCTACACGATTCTCTCTCAGATGAATATAATTTGTAATATGTGGAGACTCTCCAAGCATACGTTGACTGTGAATAATTAATACATGTCAATTTCCAAGCTAGTTTTGATGAGCATGATTATGTAGATAATATATATAATTACTACTAGAAATTAAAACATATTCCTAATACATTAATGGGCTTCACGTTTTAACTGATTAACATTACGTATACGACAAATAATTTGAAACTTCAAAATCCGTAAGAAAAGAAACCATGCTAAAGAAAAATATTAGTAAACCGATGAATAAGAATTAACTGATTAACAATAGAGTTTAATCACCAAAACTTAACCTACATATATCCAAAATCTTGCCTACAAAATATCTATAGTAAACTTCCCCTGAATAAAAACAAACTGGGCAGAATTTTTTAATGAGACAATAAATATATCTCTTCGTTTATTTTTGTGGTTTCTTGATGTAAAGTGACAATAAATACATCACTAATAAATTTTTAATGTTTTCTAGCATTTTCAACTGTGTATTCAAATGGATTCTTGTCTTGGTTTGGTTTATTTTGTGGTTTCTTGATGTAAAGTGGTGATCTATATGGGGTCTATTTAGTATGAATACTGCTAATTTTTTCAAAAAAATTTCGGACATGGATAAGCGATATTAATATATGTTCAGTATCGGGTACAACAAAATTCAATGCATAAAACTTTAGATCGGACACGAATAAATCATGCTAATATGTGTGTCAGTGTCGGGTACAACAAAATTCAATGGATATTGCTAAAACTTTGTTTCAAATGTCGGGCATGACTAGGCCACGCTAGTATGTGTGTCGAGGTACAACAAAATTCATGTCATTGATTTTTTATAGGTTTACCAGTTGGATCATATTGGAAACGGCGAGGATACGGCATGACGCCGTGGAGATATGTCTTGCTGGTATGTTTTGGGATATTGCAAATAGTTAAAAAGTTATAGGGGTTAGATTGAAAACAGTTAATTTATGAGGACCAATTAGAATAATTTTATAAAATGGAATTGGACATATAGAGCCCCTGATCGTTGGTCTCCGTCTTTCTTGACTTTCTGCTCGGCTCTCATCGTATATTCACTCCTCTGAAGTCCGACGCCGCCCTATCTGCCGTCGCCGACGCCTATGCCGACGACGACGTCCGCATCCGGCTCACCGCCGCCGCCGTTCGATGCATATAAGCCCTAATCGTTCGTTCTCTTAATTATTGTCTCTGTTTGTCATTTTCACTAATTAATCATATTTATTTAATAATTGTCGTCTCCTATCCGTATCTTGTCTTATAAATTTCAAAATTTGCTGTATTTCCTTAACATAGATATGGGTTTTAGTCGATAGTATTGATATTGGGATTATATTCGAAGCATTATGGAAAAATTTTGGACGATCATTTAATTTATTGTGGTCAATATCTTACCTGCAGATCCCTGGACTGTAAATAAATCAGAATTACATTTTTTCAGTATTTGGAATGGATTTAGGATGATTTTTTAAGGTTGTTCAATTGATAGGAACGAGATATACAAAGTGATAGTTTGGAAATTTTGGGTGGGTTGTTTTTAACAGAAAGGGAAAATGAATGTGGTGGGCAAAGTTGGCAGTTTTATTACCCAAGGAATGTACTCTGTTGCCACCCCATTTCATCCATTTGGTGGGGCGGTGGACATAATTGTTGTCAAGCAGAATGATGGAACCTTTAAGAGTACGCCTTGGTATGTGCGATTCGGTAAGTTTCAGGGGGTTCTTAAGGGGGCTGAGAAGGTAGTTCGGATAGAAGTTAATGGTGTTGAAGCCAATTTCCATATGTATCTCGATAACGCTGGTGAAGCTTATTTTGTTAGAGAAGTTGATCCAGAGAAGGACGATACTGAGGGCTGTAAGGACTCGGCCAAACTAGAAGCCAACATTAATGTTGGTGATGAAGCAAAGGGAAGTGAATTTCACAGATCGGAGGCTAATGAGTATTATGATGGTGAGGTAGAGGTGCGAGATGAGCGTGTTACCCTTGGAATGGACCGGTTAGAGAGGGCTGATTCTGATGTAGAGAGAATATTTTACGAGTTTCAAGATGACCAATCTTCTCTGGAGGATTCGATTGAGTTTTCTGAATATGGTTCTAGCAGATTTGACAATTTGGGGAACATGGAACATGTGTTAGAATCACAGGATTCAAATTCAGAGGTCATTTTGGTGAGTGTTGATGGGCATATATTGACAGCGCCTATATCATCATCCGAGAGGAATGCCGAAAATGTGCAACTAAGCACGCCTCAGTTTCACCTTGGTCCAGGTGAGGAGACTGAAGATTATAACAGAGGTGAAGGTTCTTGGCCTGATGATTTATTGAGTGAACAAGGAACTCCAGACTCCGGTCATCGGGACAGAGAACATAGTATTGATAGCAGTTCAGATAGTGCAGCTAAACCATTTAATAGGAATGAAGTTTTTAAAAGCTGCATGGAGCTTCAGGAATTGGAATCAGAGTCTACCAATGAGGATGAAGAACACATGAATTCTCCATTGGAAGTTCTTGACAAGTCTCCTCGAAGTCCTCTGGTAAATGGTGAATCTGAAGAGCGAAATGAAGAAATATCAAGAAACAATGATTTAATATTCCCTCAAGATTCTGGATTTCCTAGCAGTTCTCCTTTACAAGAGTTAAAAGTCATTTGTAAATCAGATGGAGAAGAAACTTTTGATACAGAACATGATGGTCCAGTTAGCATGGCTGTCCAGTCTGATAACAATGATCCAGAATTGCTGACACAAGCGGATGTAGATCTATCATCCATAAGAATGCATAGTGGTGAGGGAGCTCCTGCTTCTGAAGAAGAATGTAGTAAAAGTGAGCACCTTGAACCTCACACTGGAGCTTTTATTAAAGGTATTGAAACAGATGTATATGCAATGCATGTTATTTTGTTGTAACAGTAACGGTTAATTTCATGTGCTAATTGTGAATTTCGATATAATAGATATGTAGTTATGAGAAAATACAACACGACAATTGATGCATGATTTACGTGCCTCGGCCATGAAGGTCAACATCATGACCCAATGTCCAGAAGGCTAGGAGTCTATTTATCTCTCATAAATTGCACCAGATAGTCTCTCTGTGTAAATTTGTTATCAAATCTTTCTTATAACATAATCAGGTAACATAATTTAAAAAATGTATTCAAATCTCTAACGATTTTCAATATATAGACTTCTGAAAAGTAATTGTAATATTTCTCATGTTTATCGTCTGCCAACAGGGCTGGAGATATCTCTTTGTGGAAACATGCTTCATGCTGGAATGGGTTCAAGTGCTGCTGAAGATGCCTTTAATGCCAACCGCATATCAATGGAGGATTTTAAGTTATCTGCCGCTTCGATTTTGGAGAATGAAAACTTAATATTAAGAATACAAGGGAAGTACTTAAAATGGGAAAAAGCAGCACATATCATTCTTGGTATAGCTGCTTTTGGTTTGAGTCTTCCAATTGAGCCACAGGATGTAATCCCTGTGGAAAAAGAGACACCAGATCTGAAGGACGATGAATCTGATATGACTTCAACTCCATCACGGAGATGGAGGCTTTGGCCAATCCCATTTAGGAGAGTCAAAACGCTTGAGCATATGGGTAGTAACTCATCAAACGACGAAGTATTTGTTGATTCTGGATCAGTTTCACAGAGCCAACAATTAGAACCAAGTTCATCAACAGTCACAGAATCTCCACGAAAGCAAATTATAAGGACCAATGTCCCCACGATTGATCAAATAGCATCGTTGAATCTCAGAGAGGGGCAGAATATGGTTAATTTTATTTTCTCGACTAGAGTTCTTGGATCCCAAAAGGTTTGTAATCTGCTACCTGATATTGGTGCTTAGATTGTTTAATTATTTTGAGTGAGGAAAGGCTAATCTAATCTTTGTTCATACTTTCTGGAACAGGTTGAAGCTCATATATATCTGTGGAAGTGGAATACAAGAATTGTAATTTCTGATGTTGATGGGACAATTACCAGGTAAATTATAATTCATTCTTAGCATAAATTACCTTGTTATGCCCAAAACATGATTTACGAATCCAGTCTATGTAGTTTGTACTTCTGTTATGTACGTGGTTCACCGCGAAGGCTCACACCCACAAGATAGATGCCTAGGGGCTTGTATTCTATCTTTAGATTATAGTAGTCTTCACTTTATGTTGATGAAAATAAGTTGAGGTGATATAATCGAAAATATTTTCTGTATCATGAGTTATAACAAATTTAATTTTAGATTATATTATATTATTTCTAATAGGACCTATTATGTCTTCAATCCTTGTGTCTAGATCTGATGTTCTTGGTCAGTTTATGCCTTTGGTGGGAAGGGACTGGACACATTCTGGTATAGCTCGTCTTTTTTCGGCTATAAAGGTAATGTTTTGTAATTTTACTTTTTCAAGCAGATCCGAGGCCTTAAGGATTAATAATGCCCAAACATCTCAATGAATCTCATAGTTATTTCTGAAAGTACTTAAAAATACTGAACTGAAGTGCAATAAAGCTTCTTCTCTAAAGTAAATGGTGCAATAAAGATATTGTCAATGCTGATATGTGAATACATGATGGATAGACATTCATTTATGAATTTCGAGACAAATAGTCAAAATCTGAGTTCCAACAAGTTGCAAATTTACTTGTATCTTATGCAACCTGAATATTTTTCATTTTTCTAGATCTCTTTGATTTTTATGTTCATCTGAATGGAAGGACCACTTGCATGTGTATAACCTAGAGTGATTTAGGTAAAATATAATTTATTATGGAGTTTGTTTACTAAATGTGACTGTGGATACCAAGATTTCAAAATTGAATTTATCACTTTATTTGTACGCCATCCATAACCAATGTACAAACGAATGTCTTTTACATATTACAACATAATCCTTGTATGCAACCAACGAAATAATTTATTCGATGCAGGAAAATGGATACCAGCTGTTATTTTTAAGTGCTCGTGCAATCGTTCAAGCGTACTTGACAAAAAGCTTTTTGTTCAATCTCAAGCAGGTATGGACTGATCAGACTTCAAGTTTTTTGCACTTTTTCTTTATCTAGTAAGCACTCGAATAATAAAAAGCACTTCACTTTTTTAGCTAAGCGGTACGATCACGTGAAGTCCGGAAACTTATTTCAACGACTACTAAAGATGCACTTAAGACTGTATTTGGTTTGACATATTTGAGCTTTATGGATCTAAAATCCTTCATAGTAATCATCAAATTGTTTTTCCACGACGAAAAAGAGAATTTGAAATTAATCTTCCGTAGCCAATTCTGCTTCAGGTTATCTTCAAGGTTATTTAAAATTCCTTTAGGTTGCATTTTGATTGAAGGATTCGAGTGGATTTGATTTCAAATCCATCTTACTCATTTGGTTAATAATTAGAAAGAATGATCGAAATTCCTTGTATTGCCCAAAGCCTGACATATATTTTTTGCTTCGATTATGCATTTCAAATCCCTTGTTCCCAACAAATTCAAATCCTTCCATCCAAACTCAAGTTACGTGTGTGCTTGGATTGATTGTTTCAAATTCCTTGATGAAAAAGTGATTGATTTGGGAAAGTATTCGAGGAATCGATTTCGTATGATATCATCTTAGATATATCTAATCCACTACAGTTGCTATTGAAATTGTTAAACTTGATATAGAATGTTTTTTAAATTCACTTGAATTTTGTTGTTCCGAGCAAACCGAGGGTCAGTTCATGCATAATCTTAAATGAGTATCATTGGAGATCTTTTGTTTTTCATGTCATTCACTCTAAAGCCCTTGCTAAATCTGAACAACCTTAATCAATGTCATTGGAAATCTATTGGTTTTCATGTCATGTCACTCTAAATTCTTTCTAAATCAGAACAACCTGAAATCAGTGTCATTGGAAATGTATATATTTTTTTTCGTGTCATTTCACTCTATATCCCTTGCTAAATCCGAACTCAGCCCTGGTATAATTATAGTTTATCTGCTAAGTCCAAGTTCATCATCAACCTTTTGTCATGGATACCATTATCATTAATTTTCATTTGCTATTATCTTTGCACTTCAGTAGATGTTATTGCCACCATGACGAGATTTAACCTAGTAAATTTCATTCAAATTCTTGCAGGATGGCAAAAGCTTACCAAATGGACCTGTTGTTATTTCCCCAGATGGCTTATTTCCCTCACTGTTTCGGGAAGGTTGGATCTTTTTTTGTTTGAATCGCTTATTAGTTCCGTTGCCCCAAAAATTTTCGACTGCATATAATATCAAGTGTTCTCTTGTGTGAATTTCATTGATGCATGCCTTGAAAGTGAGACGATAGTAAAACCGAATCTCTTGGTTGGTGGCCTGTTTTGATTCAATTAGCTTCGTATATCTGGGAACCATGCCATAATCTACTGTTGCTGAATAGGGAAGCCGACCATCATGCAGAGTAATCGTGTAACTTGCCATGTGTGTTTGACAAACTTTTTTACTTGGTGGCAGTAATTAGAAGAGCTCCTCATGAATTCAAGATTGCCTGTTTAGAGGTAAAAACATTAGCCGTCATGATATATCTTCACTGGTATATGCTTTCCCTGTGATAATACACTTGCCTATTTCGCAGGATATCAAGGCTCTATTCCCTTCTGATTATAACCCATTTTACGCGGGATTTGGAAACAGAGACACTGACGAGCTTAGTTATCGGAAAATAGGTATTCCGAAGGGCAAGATTTTCATCATCAACCCTAAGGTTGTAACTTTTTCTTTGCAACATAATATGGCAACTCAACATAACAAATTCGCCTTCTCTCCCTCAATCGCGATTTATTTTTTCACATTTTTGCAGGGCGAAGTGGCCATTAATCATCGTATCGATGTCAAATCATACACTTCATTGCATACATTAGTGAATGACATGTTTCCTCCTGCTTCTATCGCAGAGCAGGTGTTTTCTTAATCCTTAGGTAGGTAATATGTCATAAAATATTTTCGGTTTGTGAGACTCCCCTTTATCCTTGTTTCGCAGGAAGATTTTAACTCGTGGAATTACTGGAAAACGCCCTTGCCCGAGATCGAGGGGCTGTAGAAGATTTGTTGGAGACGGTGGACATATTTTTCGGTCCGAATCATCCGTTTCAAATGGCGTTAAATCTCATGCATCATATACATAGATGAATTAGACTCATCATTCATCTACATCTCATGCATCATATATATATAGATGAATTAGACTCATCATTCATCTAAATATATGGTATATGAAAATGAGATACAGGTTGGTAGGCTCGATACAAAGTGTATCGAGCATATCGATTTCTACGGTAACCATAGACTTCTATTCATGACAGTAGTTTTCTTCTCCACGAGAAGAATATATTGAAGCTCACTTCTTCTCGGTAAACATCACATTTTTTATGTAACCATGTAATCCATTGATCGGGATAAATAAAACTTGTATAAGTAATAAAGCTCTTTAATAATTTATTTCCACTTCATTTTATATCGTTATTATATTATTATATATATATATTTATATATTGTCTAAGTCGATAATTCGATCCCGTAATTACTGTGGACACCTAACTGTTCATCCGATTGTACATTATCAACCATATTTGATGTCTCCCATTATCACCTCGGGATCCGAGGATCGAGCAGCAGGTCTCCACTCCCGACCTTCACCGTTAGCTCGGGAAGATCACCCGAGGAATCGTGTCCAACTCGGCATTTCTTCTCGAGAAGAAGACCTTGCCTCAAAGAGTCTAACCAGTACATGCTTCTCCTCTTTGAACTATGAGATTACGGGAATCGTGGAAAGCATCTCGCTCAAGATACTCATCAATCCAGGTGTAATATTCGTCGAGATAAGAGCCCTAGCGCATCGCGCGTCGAGCAGAGAGTCCCGCTCCGGGTAAATCGCTCACCTCCATCGCTTAGCCCCCCTCTATAAATACAAGGTACGCTTCCCCATTATAATACACACATATTTGCTTGTCTTTAGCACATATTCTCTCGCTCTTTTTGCTCTTACATCATGTCTGACTTAAGCATCGGAGGGGTTTCGTTGGACACACTTCCGACGCCCTCTGACCTGTGATCTGTGACTGCAGGCATTACAAAGAACCATCTCCAGCTCACCAGTAATCCCGACGACCCGACGTGCCCGAGCTTCCGAGGTGGTGGCAGCTCTCGACTGAGATAATTCGGCTACATCAATTGGCGTCGTCTGGGGGAAACGTAGAAGAAAAAAGACAACATGCCACCAAAGAGTAGAGTTCAGGGGACCGGAGAAACCAACAACACGGAGAGCCTTTCTCAGGGGTCGGAGCACCCCAATCTCACTGCAGCCCAGATAGCCCAACTGGTAGCAACTACCATGGAGCAGATATTAGCAAATCGGCCTGAGTCACACCCCGTCGCCTGATCAGCAAGCTAAGGAGATCAGGAAGCTACGGGAGGAGGTTTCTCGACTGGGGGAAGAAAGAAGCTCGGTGCCTCCACGCCTCCCAACTCGGGAGGTTCCATTTTCTGCTAAAGTACTGGCTGTTGAGCTATCCCAACACTTTTAAGTTCCCGAACGTAGGAGAGTATAACGGGATGGGAGATCCCGAGGAGCATCTTTCTCGGTTTGAAAACGTCGCCCTCCTCCACCAATATGCTGACCCCATCAAGTGCAGAGTTTTTCTTACTACCCTGGCGGATCTGCACAACAGTGGTTCAATCTCCTACCGACAGGGAGTATCAAAATCTTCCAGGATTTCAGTCAGGCGTTCCTCCACCAGTTCGCCAGCAGCAAGAAGCAGCCAATGATAATGCTGAATTTATTTACTGTAAAGCAGAATGAGCATGAGAGTCTTCGGGAATATATCAGGTGTTTCAACAGAACTATTATTGAGGTGTCGTCTGCCACGCCGGATTTACTGATCGGGGCATTCACTCAAGGGCTGCGAGGGGGTGACTTCTTCAGATCCTTGATCAAGAAGCTCCCGAAGACGTTTGACGAACTCCTCACTAAAGCAGAAAAGTATGTCAATGTGGAGGAGATACATTCCTCAAGGAGGAGTGAACAAAAAGCACCATCCCGGCCTGGTCGAGATCTTCGGGGAGAAAGAGCCCCGTCGAGCCATCTCGATAGGAACCTCCTCTATTGCTGGGACAGTTTGCAGCTCGGACGCTGTTGAAAGTAAGCGACGCTCGGGCTCTGGAGATTTGTGATGAGCGGAAGGTAGTGCAGCGACCTCAGGGAAGTAATGGGGCCCCGAGGAATCCAAGGTCGGATAAATTTTGTGATTTTCACAGGGATTACGTCACACCACCTCGGAGTGCCGACATCTGGACAACGAGTTGGAACGCATCATATAGAATAACCCTGATATACGGGCAACGCTAGTAGGGGATGGACAGTCTCGAAGGGAGAAGAGGACCCGAGGAGGAGAGAGTTGGCGGCAGGATAAGAGGCCGTCAGGGCGAGAAAAAGCTCCCCGGAATCAGGATCGGGATCCTTCCCAAGAAGCGATCACCCCAGCCTCGGGGCGTCATCCAAATGATATCAGGAGGACCTACTGACGGGGACTCCAATCGGGAGAGGAAGGCATGATGTCGTCGGATGGAAGCCATGGAGGTAGAAAAAAGGCTCTTGGGACCGACCATCTCATTCGGCCCCGTGAACTTGCCGGCGGATGTTGAAACACATAACGACGCACTGGTTATTCGGGAGATGATTGCGAATTATGAAGTGGCTCGCATCTTTGTGGATTCTGGAAGCTCAGTTAATGTTATTTTCAAGGGTGCCGTGGATCAGATGGACCTCGGGGAGTATCGCATGGAGCTAGTGCAAACGCCACTATTCGGGTTCACTGGTCACTCTTTGCAGACAGTGGGGGTCGTCCAGTTGCCTCTTTCACTTGGATCAGGGAAGTACAGAAAGAATAAGGTCTTCGAGTTTACCGTTATAGATGCACCTTCTTCCTACAATGTCATCTTGGGAAGGCCAGCCATGACCGTCTTCATGGTCGTGGCCTCGGCCTTACATCAAAAGATCAAATTCCCGGAGGGAGATTCAGTGGGTGTTGTACTTGGAGATCGAAAGATGGCGAAGAAGTGTTATGTGGAGGAAGTAAGAGTTGAACATAAGGTGGCTAAGGCCCGAGCCCAAGACTATCTGAAGGCTCGGGAGGATAGGGATGTGAATATGGTTGAAGAAGATTTTCAGTTGACCACCGAGGACAAGGAGGAGGAAGTAGTTTTCGTTCCTCCAGCCGGGGTTGTGAAGATAGCCAAGACTCTTTCAGAGGATGTGCGGGCACAGTTGATCAGTGTCTAGAAAGAAACAAGGATGTGTTCACCTGGTCCCCTTCCGACCTGATAGGGTTCAGGCGCGAAGTCATGGAGCACAAGTTGAACGTCTCCCCGAACTCCCGACCAGTCATTCAGAAGAGGAGACACTTCGGCTCCGAGAAGGACGCATTTATCAGGAGTCAGGTCGGGGATCTGCTACAGGTCGAGCATATAAGAGAAGTACACTTCCCTACTTGGTTATCTAATGTTGCACTAGTGCCCAAGGCTACAGGAAAATGGCGGATGTGCGTGGACTGGATCTAAACAAGGCCTGCCCCAAGGACTGTTATCCACTCCCGAGGATTGATCAGCTCGTCGAATCCACCTCGGGTCACGAGCTGCTCAGTTTTCTGGACGCCTATCAGGGGTATCTTCAGATTCCGTTAGCCGAGGAGGATCATCGCAAGGTCAGCTTTATTATATCAGAGGGGACGTTTTGCTTGGTTCATGACCTTCGGACTTAAGAATGCGGGGGCAACGTACCATAGGCTGATGGACAAGGTGTTCAGGAATCGGATCGGGAGGAACGTTGAAGTATATGTCGATGATATATTGGTGAAGTCTCGAGAGGAGGAGAATTTTATATCTGATGTGGAGGAAACCTTCAGCACACTTCGGGGCTATCAGATCAAGTTAAACCCTGGCAAGTGTGTATTTGGAGCTCGGACGGGAAAATTCTTGGGATCATGGTCACTCGTCGGGGAATTGAAGTCAATCTGGCGAAGGTGCGAGCTCTTGCTTCGATGTGTCCTCGGAACATCAGGAGGTCCAAAGGTTGACGGGAAGGATCGCTGCGCTATCTTGATTTATTTCCAGGTCGGCTGATCGAAGCCTCTCCTTCTTCAAGATACTCCGCAAGGCGAAGGATTTCCAATGGAATGAGCACAGCGAGAAGGCTTTCCAGGAGTTGAAGGAGTATTTGAAGGGGTTTTCGGTTCTCAATAAGCCAAAGCTTGGGGAACCATTGTTTGTATATATGGCCGTTACCCCGCAAGCTGCCAGTTCGGTTATAGTTCGGGAGGAAGGGAAAATTCATCAACCCATATATTTTGTGAGCCACGCCCTGAAGGGGGCCGAGCTGAATTACACTACCCAGGAGAAGCTGGCTCTGGCCTTGGTCATTACAGCTCGGCAACTCAGGTCTTATTTCCTATCTCATCCGATCATTGTACTTATCAACAACGCATTGGGATAGATTGTCTCTCACCCTGATGCTTCAGAAAGGCTTGTCAAGTGGGTCACAGAGCTCAGTGAATATGATATACAGTTCAAGCCTCGGGCAACGGTAAAAGCACAGGCCTTAGAAAACTTCTTGGCGGAAACCGTGCATCTCGAGCAAGAATAAAGGTGGAAGGTCTATGTGGATGGATCTTCTTACTCATCTGGAAGCGGCGTCGGGGTAGTCATGGTGTCCCATGGGAGGAAGAAACAAGTCTGACAATTACTCTCGATTTCAAGGCCTCGAATAACAAAGTAGAGTATGAGGCTCTGCTCATCGGGCTCCTAGCAGCAAAAAATATGGGGATAGCTCGGGTAGTGCTCTATTCAGATTCCCAATTGGTGTTCAACAGAGCAGTGAAAATTTTGAGATAAAGAACGAAAAAATGTGAAGTATGCGGAGGCTTTGAGCAAACTGATGGAAACCTTTTTCGAAGTTATTATGGAGCAGATACCTCGAGAAAGTAATGAAAAGACGGACAGGCTCGCGCGTATGACAAGCTCTCTTGATCCGCCCTTGAGAAAAGAAGTACAGGGGAAGGAATTGCTATCACAGGTATATCTGGTCGGGCAGAAACATGAAGGAGTGCCTACCTCAGACTGGTGACATTATATCTTGAAATACATTCCCGAAGGGTCGTGTCAGAGGACCCTCGACGAGCTCGGGAAATCAAGCGTCGAGCCCTGAGCTTCGTGATATTGGTGATAAGTTATATAAGAGGTCCTTCTTGCGGCCGCTATTGAAGTGTTTGGGACCTGACGAGGCTAGATATGTATTGAGAGAAATCCACGAAGGGTGTTGTGGAAACGCTTGGACGCAGTAGCTTTGGCTCGGAAAGCTCTGCTCGCAGGATCCTTTTGTCCTACTATGCAGCAGGATTCTACCACTCTCGTCCGATCTTGCCAAGGCTGCCAGAAACATGTCAACTTGCAGAAGCAGCACACCGAGCCCTTAAATACCATTATCTCCTCGTGTCCCTTTGACCAGTGGGGCATGGACATAGTGGGGCCTTTCCCGTCGGCTGGAGGGCAGAGGAAGTTTTTATTGGTTGCTGTAGATTACTTTTCTAAATGGGTGGAGGCAGAACCCTTAGCGAAGATATCTGAAGTCGAGGTGTTGAAGTTCCTGTGGAGGAACATTGTTTGTCGCTTCGGGATACCCCGAAGGCTTATCCCGGACAACGAGAGAAAAATTTGTGGAGCAAGAGTTCGGGCCTGGTGTCAAGAGTTGAAGATTGAGCAGGTTTTCACCTCGGTAGCTTATCCTCAGAGCAATGGGCAAGTAGAAGTCACTAACAGAACCATCGTGCAAGCCTTCAAAGCGCGGTTGGACTCTAATCTAATATGAACGTTGGAACAAGTTTATAGCATTTGAAACGAATTCTGCAAAGTTCTAACATTGATGTCCTTGTCGTCCTTTCTTCGTACAGGATTATGTGAGACTATTTATGACCTTTGTCTACTCTGAACTGACGTTTTGTCATACTGGACAAATCAGTTTGAACCTCTTGTATTCAGTCTGAGTAATGCTTGTTCAAATTGCTTTGTCGTTCCAAACTGGTAGCATGTGCTGATCTGATCTGAACTCCATTCTGATCTATTCTATTCAATAAACTATGCTCTTCTTATATGAATTGATCTGATCTGATATGCTCTTCCGATCTGATTTTCTCTTCTTCTGAAACCATAAACTGAGTTGAATCTACTCAGCCTGTTCTGAGTTGACTTTACTCAGTTTAACACATCTCCGATTTGAGCTGATCTGCTAGCCTTCGAGCTGATTTTCGTCTTATCGAAACTTAGAATATTTCTCAACAGATTCTTTTATTTATATTGAAAATATTAATTTCATATATTGAATTCATTAAAAGTTCCATATTTATATGTAATAATAAAAAAAGTGTAAGTTGTAGAAAAACATTATAGTAAAAATTTCCTGCATAATAAGAACGTAAATACATAGAATCCACATGCTCTAACATCCAATTTCATTCGAAAAAATTATAAGAAAATTGGTACTACTACCCTATATTTGAGGATACTTGTACGAAAATGTACGTTTGCATATTTATTAAGACTTCAATTAAAAAACACATTTGTTGGATCTGTGTAACAGATCAGATCTTAGTTTTGATCAACACAAAACTTGTTATTTTGTATCTAACAGCTTACGTGAGTGCACATGATAAGTTGGAATAAGATCAGATCAGAGCCATGCTGAAAGCTGAAGAACTGCATAGTTTAGTTAAGAACTGAGCTCACCTGAGAAGAATCGGGTCAGATGGAGCTTCATATAAGATCAGTTCAGAGCGATTCAGTTCAGAGATCAAGAGTAGTACAACTAAGAAAATATTAGAGAGAAGCAGATCAACTTAGAGCAGAACGATTCAGATTATAGCTTAGAGCAGTTCAGCTGAGAGATGAACGAACTAAGACATCAACCAGATCTGCTCAGAAGAGAACAAGATCAGCTCAGAAGATATAAGCTGGAACAACATAGCAAGATCAGCTTAAACCATATCAGTTCAGAGGAGAATAGATAAGATATTCAAATCAGAGATAGATCAGCACAGAGTCGATCAGCTTAGAGCAGATAAGATGAGATGAGAACAAGAGCAACTTAGAGAAGAAGCGTAGAAACAGCTCAGAGCAAAATAAAGAAGAACAAAGCAGCTTAGAGGGAGCTTCATAGTGCATCAGCTGAGAGACGATCAACTGAAATCAGATCAGCTGATAGGCGATCAGCTGAGTCAAAGAGCAGATCAGAGCAAGTCTCATATTAGAACAGCTAAGAGGAATTCAACTTAGAGGTCTTCAGCTCAGAGCAAGTCAGTTAGACAAGCAAAGCAGTTTGAACACGAACTTATGCGAAAACTGAAATAAAGCAGTTCAAATTGATTTTCTTCGACATATCAACATCAGGTTCAGACCAAGTACAAAGAACATTAAATGGTCTCATCTACCTATGTACGATGAAAGGACAACAAGGACACAATGTTAGAAACTTTACAGAAGCTTTCCAACGACTAGGAGATTGTTTCCAACGGTAACATAAGACCAGAGGCCTTGTATACACGAGCTGAACTGAGACGAACAAAAGAAAGAAGAGAGGAAAGAAAATAGAAAGAGCGAAGCAGTTGTTGGATCTGTGTTTATAGATCATAATCTTAATTTTGATTAACACAAAATTGTTATTATTCTACTAACGGTTTACGTGCGATGTGCAGTAGCTAGTCTGGAAAAGACAAGGAGATATCCAAACTGGAACAGTGAGAGGACGCGGGAACTGGTACAACAGAGAAGTTTTCAGGTCGCAGAGAACACCAAGCTGGTTCACCAGCTTGGTGCAAGAACAGTTCAGTGATCAAGCGCAGTAAGGATCCAGTGAAGTGCAGAAGTGTTCAAGTGCAGATCAAGTGCAGTGTTCAAGTGCAGAGCTGAGTACAATCACAGTGATCAAGTGCAGGTCAGATCACAGAGCACAACTATAATCAATTCATCATAGGAATCTCAGTCCAGTGAAAGACTGATAGAACTGATTATTATATCCCAAGAAGAAGGATATAATCACTGGTGCAAGATTGCAGTTCTTCGAGGATAAGGTTTAAAGTATCTTCGAAGAACTGGCTCAATCAACCAGGAGAAGCTCCGTGTACTTGCTGATGGTTTGGAAGAGGTGTTTGAATGAATTAAGATCAAGAAAGTACACATAATCAAAAGGTGATAGGATCAAAAACTCTCAAGTTGCGTGCATTTAAAAGTATTTTGAAAGCAATCAGCACGCAGATAGGAAAACCAGATAGCTCGATCTGGTCTGTTAAATCTCGAGTAATAGCTCATGTTCTTGAAAGGTTTTGAGCACCGAGAAGTAGATCAGGTATGATAAAAATCATATGGAAATAAGTCTGAACTACCCTCTGTAAATTGAAAGTTAAATAAACAGGTTTTAAACACATGTATGTAGATGCAGAAACCTAAATGCAGTAAGCAGTAAAGAAAATGTACGCTGCGAATTTGTTTATGGAAGTTCGGAGCTCAATCTCCTACATCTCCCCTTCTTCCGCAACGGGAAGGATCCACTAGAGGACTTTGATTATAGTGACCTCGCTGCAACCCTTTCCAACAGCCCATCAGACTGCGAGAACTCTTAGCAACCTATGCACACCAGCCTGAAAGTTGTGTGTGTCTAACTCACTTCTTTTACGCTTCTGTGAGAAAGGCTACAGACACTTCTTTAACATCTCAGTGCGAAAGACAACAATGATTGTTGTGATTGTGATTCACTCACTAATCTATACAGCTCATTTCTCGAAAATGTGAGGGAATCGTGTATGAGAAGTTACAGTGTAAGATCTCTCTCAAATGTATTCTCACACACTGGGAAGTGCTTGTTCAAAGCTGACAACTCATTTTCTTCCCATTTCTTTTCTTTCTGTTTTTCTCTGTCGTTGTATGTGTGTTCTCTCTTCTTCCAGCTTGCTGTCTTCTGATATATATAGCCTCTTATGCAAATTATATCCGTTGGAAACAAGTTCCTAGACATTGAAAAGGCTTCTGAAAAGTTCTGACAATTTTGTACCTTTTGTCCTTTGTCATTTAATGCATTTGCAGGCTTTATAGACTTTGAGCTCTCTTCAATAATTGCGTCGCAGCCTTTGATGAATTATAGCTATGTGAATCTGTACCTGATTTGAACAGGACGAAGCAAATCAGTTTGAACAACGTTAATTCAATCTTCACAAATATTTGTGTTCAAACTGCTTTGCTCTGAGCTGGTTGCTGAACTCTGGGCTGGTCACTCAACTGATCTCACCCAGATGGTCTCTACCAGCTAGTTGCTGAGCTGGTTTTTCCCAACTGGTCGCTCCGCTGGTTGCTCAGCTTATTCTGATTAATACTGTGCTTCTATTCTGTCTGAGCTGATTCTAATATGTTCTGTTCTGAGCGCTGTACATTCTTCTCCATTGAACTGCTCTACGCCGCGCTTGTGCTTGGATGTCTACTGCTAGATTAGTTCGGGTGTCCCCTTACTTTTCCAGCTTAGACATGTTCTCTACTATACCAGCTCGGGCGTCCCCTCACTGTTCCAGCTTGGACATGTGACCGACATCAGCGTACTGTTTGAGCTCGTGTCCGATCTGTCCAGTTCGCGTCTGTATGTTTCAGCTCAACGCTGCGCACTTAAGTTAAATCGTTAGTAAAATAGCGCAGGTTTTGTGTTAATCAAAATTCAGATTCTGATCTGTAAAAACAGATCCAACAAAAGGAGAGGAGCTCTTGACGAGAAGAATAGAGCCAAGCTGGTGAACGGGCAAACCAGATCAGAAAAGAGAAAACCTGATCAGGGATCTTGGCTAAGCTGGATGCTTGAGAGAAATGGATTTATTGTGGAAGATGAATAGGAAGAATATGTGAGAAGCTTGACGAGCTCGAGGTGAACCCCATAGAAGAAGAAGAAATAAGAAGGCAGGAGTCTGTGATCGTGAACTCCCGCAGATGGAGGAAGATTCCTGTAGTGAAAGAAGAAACCAGCTGCGAAGGAAACCAGCTGGGAAACAAGCTCAGAGCCTAGCAATGATCAAGAGCAGGAAAGAACTGAACAAGAGCAGTACGGATGAAGTATCGATCAGCTCAGTGCAAACCAGAACAGAGATAAACTGGCATACAAGAACCCAGCTAGTTAAGGTCAAACCAGCTTGACGAAGCAGAGAAAATGCTATCTAAAGCCAAGAGAAGAATAGGAATAAACGACAAGCAAAGAGATTTTAACACAAGACTATACGAAGATTGTTTTTCATTTTTCAAATCGATTTGCTGTATTGTCTTCTCAGAACAGTGCTCACATGCGAAAAAGACATAAAGCCTGCAGAAGCATTAAATGACAAAGGACGCAAAGTACAACCTTGTCAGAATAATTTTCAACGGCTACAACTTTGTGTCCAACGGACAAATCTGCTCAAGAGGCTCTTATATCAAGAGCATAGCACAAGCAGAACTAGAGAGTAAGTGCATAAACGAAAAGTTTATAAGTACAGTGAGGCACAAAACAGAGAGATTGTGCAGTAGTCGAATGTTTGAACAACTAGGTGGCAGCTGGTGTTCAAGCTGGTCAAGTGTCTAGGTGTGATCTGGTGCACTGGTCGAAATGCCTCAATGATATATGCAGCGACTGCACAATCTGGGAAGACATCGAGAAACCAGCTTATAGAGCATCTTCCCAAGTGTGTGAGATACAAAGAAACAGAGAGTTTACATTGTATTCGCACACAAGATTCACTCGCATATGAGAGCTGAGAGCTTAATTGTTTGGTTGAGTGAATCACAAGAAAACATTCCCTTGTAGTCTTTGAACAGAGACGTTAAAACAAGTTCATTTTAGTCTTCTCACTGAGACGTGAAAGAAGTGTTGTTAGACACACATCTTGCGGGCTGGTGTGCATAGGTGCTAGGAGTTCTTGCAGCTGCAGGCTGTCGGATCGGGTTGCAACAGAGGCTGTTGTAATCAAAGTCTTCTAGTGGATCCTTCCCGTGCGGAAGACGGGGAGATGTAGGAGATTCAGCTCTGAACTTCCATAAACAAATTGCAGCGTATTTCTTTACAGCTTTCTGCATTCAACATTCATGCATTGCATATTTCGAAACTATGTGTAAAGCTATTAACAAGCTTGGGATTTACAGAGAGTAGTTCAAGTTGTTTCCGCAAGATTTTATATCTTACTTGATCTATTTCTCGGTGCACAAATATTTCAAGAACACTGAGCTATTGCAGCTCAAGATTTACATAGACCAGATCGCTTGTGATCTGGACCAGCTCACAGAGCCGTTGGTACAGCTCCGCGCTGATCTGGTTTCCCAGTTACGTGCTAACTGTTTTCCAAATACATTTAAAATGCACGTACTCTGTCGGTTTTTGATTTTAGAGCAAGGTTTGGGTGCTGGAGTTGTGTGAGAACTCATGAGACACCCCCTTATTCGATCCTATCAGCAGTAGACTATCATATCAGAGGAGCTTAATCGTAAAAGACGACTGCTGAGCCTATCAGCTTTGAAGAAGCACTGGCCAGTGTGAGGAAACATTCGAGAGTTTATTCACTGTAATATTTCTCACACATAGATTCACTCATATATATGAGAGCCGAGAGCTGAATAGAATGGATGAGTGAATCACACTCCAAATCTACACAAATCTGTCTTGACACGAAGACGTAAAAATTAGTGTTTGTAGTCTTTGGACAGAGTCGTTAAACATGTTCTTAGAGATGAAGTTGACACAACTTGCGAGATGTTGTGTAGAGAAGACTTTAGGAGTATCAGCTTTGGGCAGTGGGTAAGTCCCAACTGAGGTGGGTCGGTACAAATTGTTGTATGATCAAAATTTTCTAGTGAATCTTTCCAGTTTGAAAGAAGGAGAGGCGTAGGAGATTGAGCTCCGAAATTTCATAAACACATTCAGCGTAATGTTCTTAATAGCTTCTGCATTTATGTTTTAAAAGTTGTTTTTTTAAAAACTGTGTTTTAAACTAAATTTCAATTTTCAAAGAGTATATCAGATGTTTTTCGTCTTGGTTTTTATACCAGATCTGATATACTTCTCAGCTCATTGTTTTCAAGAACCAGAGTTATTGCAGCTTATTTTCTTTGTCTTTCAGATCATACATATCCTTTCCCGATCTGTTTTCACTGTAGCGCGCGCGATTTGAACCGATCCCAACAACATTTTTTTAAAAATTAAAATAAAAATAAAGTACCATGATATCAACTTTAAATCTAATTATCGTCTTGCAATTAATATTGAGTATGGGAGAGAATTCGCGTGCAAAAAATATTTATCCGATTGTGGAGATAACGGGTGTCATAGATCAAGTTTATATTTAATTTGGAGAGAGATATGGTTCGCTATCAATATATGTACAATTGGTTTCACATAGAATCAATGTGTAACCGAGTTTTCCACATTATGGACAAGCTCCGATGATCACAGTGCACACTTCATGGGAATATAAGTTCACCAAAAAGTGTGGAAATTGTCTTCCCCTTTGTCTTTGTTAACTCGTAGAGGGAGTTTCATGTATTTGTTTTCTTGGGTTATGGAGTAGGGAACGGGGAAGCTATTAGGACCTGTACGTTGTTCTTTTGAAGTGCGTGGTGGGCCCCTCACCTATACATGTTTGAGAGCAAATTAGTTGAACCTTAGTGGGTGTAAATAATTTATGGGGAGAAAAATGTAACAAATAATTCATGTTCAATTGAATAACATGATATTGAATATAGAAATGAATCAAAAATTAACTCCAACCATTGATTATGATGCGAAAATTTGAACAACCCAGGCAACGAACTAAAATTGCTACAAAGCCTTCTAAGCACTCCATACCTTAAAATAGATGGTGTGTGCTCAAGGACCCAGACTCACATTTGTGACATCAACAAATCTATCAAGATTGTGACAAATCTCGATAAGATACATAAATAGATATTTTGATTTATTAAGACTCTTGTAGATTGTGCATATCTAAATCTTTCAATGTTTGACATGTAATAAAGATAAAAAAATGTGCATGATCAAATCTTAATCAAAATCTATATGTGTAATGAGATAATATTTTTGATATCCAAATAAAAATAATTTTTATAGTCTTCCACTTGGAACATGTGTATCTCGTCATTACAAATTAGTAAACAAAATACATGAATCATAGCGATAAGACCATAACATCGAGTACTATCTTCCATGTATCACGATACATCATGTTTCTCCACATATATAACTTAAAGAATAAACATCATGCTTATTCAATGTCCAAGTTAGTGATATTTCTCAAAGCAATAAATATGTACACAAAAATATGACAAAATCATAGTAGAATTTCATTAATAACTAAAAATTGTTCTTACAACAATAGTTATATAAGAGAACCAAGTCTCATTTTGTCTAAATGATCCTAAATTTTTGCGGTGTCATTTCCTTAATTAATGGATCGGCAATCATCAATTCAGTGCTAATGCATTCAATGACTAATGTCTTATCTTTAACATGTTCTCCTATGAATAAGTACCTTATGTCGATGTGTTTGCCTCAAATCTCACTTTTATTGTTCTTAGACATAAATACGATAACTGAATTGTCACAGAATATCTCAATAGCCTAGAAATGGAATCCACAACTCTAGCCCAGAAACGAAAATCTTCATCTATATACCATGTGAGGTGGCCTCACAACAAGATAAAGACTCAGCCTTCATAGTGGAAGTAGTAGTCAAAGATTGTTGCACTTCTCCAAGACACCGCCACACTGGCTAGAAAGAAAATATATCCTGAAGTGGATTTTATTGAAGTCCGTGTCTGAATCAGAGTAGCCCACGAATTTCAAACTATAACTCGTATGAACATAAGTATATAGTCTTTGGTCCCTTGAAAGTACCTCAAAACTTTCTTTGCAGCTTTCCAGTCTTCTAAACCTGGATTACTCTGATAACTCCCCAATATCTCAACATTATATGCAATGTCAGGTCTAGTGAAAATCTGAGCATACATCAAGCTTCCGACAGCAGAAGCATTAGGTATGTTTTTCATTTGTTCCTTTTCAAAGTCATTTTTCTGACATTGATCCAAATTGAATTGGTCACCCTTCACAACGGGAGCCACACTAGGTGAACAATCCTGCATCCGAAATCTATCTAAAACTTTGTTGATATAGGTTTCTTGAGATAATTCTAAGATCCGTCAAGATCTTTCTCGATATATCTTGATGTCAATGGTATAAGACACATCACTCATATCCTTCATGTCAAAGTTTTTAATAGGCATTGTTTTGCCTTAGATAGCAAACCCCTATCGTATGGTTGCTAGTAATATCATCCAATTATATAATGAGGAAACAAATGTTGCTCCATTAACCTCCTGGTATATACATTGATCTATAACATTTTCGAAAAAACCAAATGAAGATATGACATCATGAAATTTTACATACCATTGAAGGGACGCTTGTTTCAACCCATATATGGATTTCTTAAGCTTGCACACCAAGATTCCACCACCAGTATAGGAAAATCCTTCGGGTTGTTTCATGTAGACCTCTTCCTCTAGATCACCATTGCAAAATGCTGTTTTCACAACTATTTTTTGCAATTCTAAGTCAACATGTGCAACTCTTACCATAATTGAATAGAATCCTTATTGGAAATGTGAGAAAATATCTCTTTGTAGTCGATTCCTTCACATTGAGTGAGTCCATTAGCAACGAGTCTTGGTTTATATCATTCAATGTTGACTGATGAGTCTTTATTTTTCTTAAAGACCCATTTAAATCCAATGGTTCGAGCATCATCACGCTCGAAACAAGATCATAGACTTTGTTTGATGTCAAAGAATTCATTTATTCATTCATAGCAAACCACAATTTCGATTCATTACAATTTATGGCTTTTGAAAATGTTTCAGGATCAATTTTGACTCCAACATTAAAATCTGATTCTTGCAGATACATGAAACAATCACTAGGTATTGATGATCTCATTATTCTAGTTGATCTTCTTAATGTGTCATTTTAAATATTATATTGGTCAAGGGACTGATCGAGATTTTTCCCTTGTTCCACATGAATAATATGATTATCTAGATTGTTTTCAGCATTTTGTGATTCCCATATATCGATTGTTTAACACCCATTGGTTCTTCAGGGGTGTGAATGACCAATAGATATCTTTAATAAGAGGGTATCATTAATGTGATCATTCTCAAGAAATGCATCTTAATAAATATCACTTCCACTAATCAAGTCGTCTTGAAGAGGCATTTCTTGATTCCGTAATCCTAGTGCTATGAGACTAACAATATAATCTATACCCTTTAGATTTTTTGACATACCCAATGAAATATCCACTTATAGTTCTTGGGTCTATTTTCTTTTCTTGTGGATTATAAACTCTTACTTCAGACGGGCATCCCCAAATGTGTATATATTGCAAACTTAGTTTACAACATTTCCATAATTCAAATGGCGTGTTTGTGACATCCTTGGTTTGAACGGTTTAATATATGCATTGTCGTTTTAAGAGCATCAGTATACAAGAACTCAAAAGTTTGGATTTGCTTTGCATACTCCAAACCATATTCATCAAAGTTCGGTTTATTATTTCAGCCACACCATTTTGGTCTGGAGAACCAGACATAGTGTATTGGGCAACAATCTCATTTTCTTGAAGAAACTTTACAAAAGAACCAAGAGTTTGTCCATTCTCAGATGTACCATAATATTCACCACATCTATCAGTTCTCACGATCATAATTTGTTTATCACTTTCGAATTCAGCTTTAAAAAGTTCAACATCTAATGTTTCGTTCTTATTATGAAGCAAGTAGATATACATGTACCGTGAGTAATCATTAATAAAGATGATGAAATATTTCGGACTATGCATATCCATACTATGCATATCCATGTGTGGACATCATATATCTGAATGTATGATTTCTCCTAATGTAGTACTCATCTTGGCACCCTTTTTAGATTTTGTTGGATCTGTTTATACATATCAGAATCTAAGTTTTGATTCACACACAATCTGTTATTATTGTACTAACGCTCCACATGATATGTGCAGCTTGCTTAGTCTGGAGTAGACACGAAGATATCTGAACTGGAATAGTGAGGGACGCCTGAGCTGGACTGGTCGAAGATATCTAGCTGGAACAGTAAGGGGACGCCCAAGCTGGTACAACAGTTTATTTCCAGAAGTGCAGGGAACACCAAGCTGGTTCACCAGCCTGGAGCAGGAGCAGCACGAAGATCAAGCGCAGAGTATTTAGAAGAGCAGAGTTCAAGCACAAAATGTTGAAGTGCAGAACGGCCAAAGCTCAGATCAAGTGCAGAGTACAAGTGCAGTGTTCAAGTGCCGTTGCATAGACAAGTGAAGTGATCAAGTGCATGTCAGATCACTATGCACAATAATCAATTCATCATATGAATCGAGATTGATTATTATACAACTGCTTGCTGGATTGCAGTTCTACGTGGATAGGATTTAAAGCATCCTAGTAGAACTGGCTCAATCAACTAGTGGTTTAAACAGTCTGCTTGTTGACGGTTTGGATGAGGTGTCTGAATGGACCAAGTGAACAAGAAGAATAGAGCCCAGGTGGTTAAGGACAAACCAGCTCAACCTGCAGCAGACCAGCTCGGAGCAGAGAAACCAGCTAAGAATGGAGTAAAGCTGGGAATCAAGCTCAGTGAAGCAACCAGCTTAGAGAAGTGATCTGCTTGGGTTAAACGAGCTCAGCTGCAAACAAAAAGAGGTGCAGAGGCAGAGCAGCTCAAGAGCAGATCAGAAGAGCAACCATGTAGTGTCCCAAAATCCATAGGACCACAATTGTTAGCCTTTTTATTCTAAGGACTGTTTTGTTATTTGTCATCCAGATTTCAGTTCAAGCTAGTATTAGTTATCTAAGATGATTTCTTTTTCTTCTAGCTTAGAAGCAACGGCCCAGATGGTTTCTTGAAGGATTTCATCCCAAGCACAATCCCGAGCTGGAGCAGTTTTTCTTTTAAATAAAATGCTTTTGATGGGAGGTTTGGGTTTTTATAAAAATGGTGTAGCAAGTTTACAAGTTAAAATAGTAGTTGGGAGTTTTTATCAATTTTGCACGAATTTGGTATAACAACCATGCCTAATCATTGTACCTTTCACCTACTACAAATCCACTCCCATATATGACTTTTACGTGAGTTCTAGAGCTCATTTTGTTGTAAGAAAATCTTTCATTCTCTTTCAAAAAACCAGAAGCTCGCAGAGTGTGCTTGAGAATATTTCCAGCCAAGTACATCTGCTCGTTGCGATCCTCAGTTCAGGCAAGTAAAATGGATTCTTGCTACATCTGGAAAACATATATTGTTTCGTTGTTTTCTGTTGTGTGATTGCCTGATGCATGTTCAGTTCAGCCAGGCCATGTTTATGTATAAGCTACGGATTCACTATTTGATGTTTTAGTTTTGAGGAAACTCACTAGTTATCTTTTAGCAAGCAGTTGTGTTTTAAAATACTGAGTTGTACAGATTTTCAGATAAGATAAGCCAAGAGAAGTTCTGTTTTTCTGGTGTGCTGTAAAAGTTATGGATATCGACTCTGAACAGATAGGCGCTGCTGGTTTGATTGGGACTATGTTCTGGTCGAATAAGCTGAGCTAGTCTGTTTAGGGACTATCTGAACTGGAGCAGTACCTTCGTTTCTAAGCAGATCTGGCCTATTTTCTTGACCAGACTGCGTGATTTGTTTTAAACCGATTGGGTTTCTCAAAGCTGAGTGACATTCCAAAGCAGAAATTCTTCTTACGAAGTTTATGTTACTGTTTTACTACCCGTAGCTGTTTTCTTAGAACCAAATCTGTTTTTACTACTCGAAAGCTGTTTTCGTAGAACCAGATCTGTTTTTCTTATTCGTAAGCTATTTTCGTTAGCCAAAGATGTTCTTCACGCCTGTGACCTGTTTCACACCCGAGATCTGTTTTATGTAGCCAAAGCCGTTCTTTACGGTTGCGATCTATTTCTTTAGCCAAAGTTTTTTTGTGTTCATAAGCCGTTTTCTCTTTCGAGCTGGTTTCTACTATCATCAGCTCGTATCCCAGCTGTACACTCGGTAAAGTTTTTTTTAAAGACAAAATGAGTTTCATAGCAGTGAATCAAATAGTTTCAGTAATAGATCTTCGATCAAGCAATGTATAATAATTAAAGGAAGTATAGTTTCAATTTTAAGGACTTATGGCATAGAGGACCCGGTCAGTCAGGAATGGACCAGGATTATGGTATGACTATAATCCCTTCACAGAAGGGACATGATTACGGAATTACTATAATCCCTTCACAAGATAGTTAATGAATTCAGATAACATGCTCCATGCACCAGGATCACCAGAGAGCCTCTAGGTCATGAGTCACAGTATAAATGCGATTCAGATCTGATGTCCCGATCTGTCTTTTCAGTAGCAAGATTTCAGTTCAGATGACTTCATTTAATTTATGTATTATGATTCAGTTATGCCTGTATTATGTGATCTTGTTATCCTCGGTTTTACTTGTTGAGCCCCTAGGCTCACTAGTTTTCTCGATGCAGATGAGGCAGCTCAGGGGCAGGCGGGTGGCGCGAGCTGAACCAGATTTGGGGTTTGCGTGTGTTTGTCAAAGGCCAGCATTTCCACGAAGTCAGAGCTGTTGTTGTTTTTGATCTTTTGACGAAAACTGTATTAAGATCCATTATAACAATAGAGAATTAATATAGAGTTCCAATAGTTGTAATATCACATTTTGCAATCGAAATCTGAAGTTCTTTTATTTCAAAGTTGTTTCTGCTATACTACTTTTGGCGCCAATCTGTTGTGTACCAGTTTTGTAAGGGAATACGGCTTATAATATTTCGTATTTAGTCCTTCTATTTCTTTCGATTTTACCATTTACTCCAATCCGTGATTCCCATGGAACAAACCAGTTGCGAAGACACCCTGAGGAACCAGATCTGGACAGGCCAGCTCAGACAAACAAAGCATTTTGAACACAAGCATATGAAGACCAAATTAACTGGTTCAACTGATTCGTTTTGTCTTGTCCACATCAGGTACAAGCAAACAGAGCTCGATGTAAGCAAAGACTATAGAAGAGCCAATGAAAAGAGCTCAAGTCAAAATAAAGCCTGCGACGCATTTATGGACGAAGGACGCAAAGTACAAAAATGTCAGAAGACTTTTCAAACGACTACTGCTTTGTGTACAACGGATTAAACTCTGCATCAGGCTATAAATAACAAGAGCAGAGCACAAGCAGAGTCAGAGGCGAACAAAAGAGAGAGTAAGGTGAACAAAACGAAAGAAGAGCGCGAGAAGAGCGAAGTGTTGTGCGAAACAAAATATGAACACAAAAAAATGCACAACACAAGCTCTGGGAAGACATTGGAAAAACCAGCTCGGACAGGAGTACTTCCCAGTGTGTGAGATTTTATCTTCGAGAGATTGAACATACACTGTAAATCTCACACACGATTCACTCACATTAGTATTTGAGAGAGCTGATAAGATTAGCTGAGTGAATCAAATTCAAAACTCTCCATTGTAGTCTTTGGACAGAGACGTTAAACAAGTCTAGTTTTCTTTCGCACTGAGACGTTAAAGAAGTGTGTGTAGCCTTTCTCACTGAGGCATAAAAGAAGTTATGTTAGACACACAGCCTGCGGGCTGGTGTGCAGTGGTGTTGCTAGGAGTTCTTGCGGCAGCTGGTCGTAGTAGTGGGTTGTAGCATGGGTCGCTGCAATCAAAGCCTTCTAGTGGAATCCTTTCCGATTGTGAAAGAAGGGGAGACGTAGGAGATTCAGCTCCGAACTTTCATAAGCAAATTGCATCGTATTTTCTTTACTGTTTTCCACACTTACATTCATACGCATAGCATGATTGTTTAATACGCTTAAAACTATTTAAAGAGCTTTCGATTATAAGAGTTCAGTTTGAGTTATTTCCGCATGATTTTTTAACTAATAACTCAATCTGTATCTCGGTGCACTAATATTCAAGAACACTGAGCTATTGCAGCTCAAGTTAAAGAAACCAGGTTGCTCGTGTTAAACCTGTTGGCGCAGCGGCGGATCCGGATCTCGCTCCCGGGGCGCAGTGGAAGATTTCAAAATTTTGCACCGAGAACGGTCAATACATAACAAATACAGCAAATAAACATACATAGGATGTTTGATTTGGTACCTTGCTGGCGACTAGGCGCTGGCTCCGACCAATTTCGCGAGGAAATCGGCACTTCAACGGTAGGCGGTCGTCGTTCTCCTAATCCGGTCCATGACTGAAATCATGATCCCTTCGTCAGTCTGCACTAGAAAACGTGACAAATGTTTCAAGGACGGAATCTACTCGTCGAGACAGTCGGAACAAGTCCGACGGCGGGGACAGACGGCGGTGCGTGGCGGCGGGCGACGGCGCAAGGGGGGGCGGCGACCGAGAGGAGTAGAGAGTGAGGGAGGCGGCTTGCTCTAGGGTTTTGTGTAGTTATGTTGTGTTTGTAATGCAACCCTAGGGCCCTTATTTATAGACTTCGTATAGGCTTGAACCGGTTTAATGGGCTTGGGTCGGTCCCAGGTCCAGGGTGAACATTCGTTTCAAGTCCATCACCGTGGCTCCATCATAATCCCGATCGACGATCAGATCGGACCGATCTACAAAGTTTAAAAAACTGAATATTATGATGCGAAAACAATTTTTCGGACCACCTAGTCCAAAATAACAGTTTGGCCCCTGCAAGATTCAAGGATAGTCAAATTAGCCCAAACTTCACGGAAATTGCATTTTGACCCCTGTTTAATTTTAGGAAGTCGCACTTCCATCCTTCCTCCTCCTATGCTCAACAAATTGAGCTTAATTTCCGTGTGAACATTCGGTTCATTTAAATCACTGCGGTTTCATCATAACTCCGATCGACGATCAGATCGGACCGATCTACACAGTTTACAAAACTGAGTATTATGATGCGAAAACAATTTTTCGGACCACCTAGTCCAAAATAACAGTTTGGCCCCTGCAAGATTCAAGGATAGTCAAATTAGCCCAAACTTCACGGAAATTGCATTTTGACCCCTGTTTAATTTTAGGAAGTCGCACTTCCATCCTTCCTCCTCCTATGCTCAACAAATTGAGCTTAATTTCCGTGCGGGAATCGAGAAACCAGTATTTGTATGACCCTCAATGATTCAGGGATACAACTAGCCATGAGCCCACAACATGTGTGACTCCAAAACCACAATTTCGGACTGACCCATCGGATCATGGTAAAGCATCTAGCAACATCGTCCCATGATCCCCTAGGTATCACTGATAGTTCCTGCAAGAACCAGTAGATCATGGTTAGCGTACAGTACGGTCCTTTCAACACATATATCCCGATCAGATCAACGACCATTGGTAAATCGAGAGTCGCTAGAGATCCAATAACCATGCATATATCTCGGAGATCAAATAGTGACATCGCGTGTGTTACTAGGTAAACCCATTTACCTAAAACACATCTAGTACTCTGGCCAGAGATTTATCACACTATTATCTCCTCAGATAGCATAGGATATCCACGCACAAAGGAGAGCGGTGAATCCTCGACAACGAAGCATCGACTCCTACATGCATCGGGACCTCACCCAATCCCGCCACCTAATGACCCCAACTGAGTCGGTAAACGGGTCAAAGTGAGGCACCTATCATGTAGAGTCTCAATGACGTTTCGAGTAATAAGGGCTAATCTGTACAACCAAGACCTCGGACTTAATCCACTCGACAAATGGTAACCACTTGGAAAGTTCGAACGAGGGTAGTTCGATAGATCACCAGGTCACTATCCATCTGCATGCTCAGAACATCACAATGTTCCCTACCAATGAAACGTGGTACTTCACATCGCAGATGCTAGTCTCAAGCTCGGGCGGCCTTATCCTCATTTTGACGGTCCAATCGACTAGGAACGAGTTTAGAATACACAGTGACTATTAGATGTGTTTCATGATAGCCATCATATCCACTATCACATCTAACATACACTATGGTGCATTCCAGGTCTTTATCCAACACAATTGTTAACATTATAAAATAATGAAGATAAAGAATGCCATAAAATAATATGAATTTCATAAATAAAGATCGTTTTACAAAGAGTCAACAAGAACCCACACGCCACAAGTTGGCTAGTTGGGCA